>CM074738.1:113071968-113277446 GCA_037367245.1 Phrynocephalus guinanensis
TGAACCTCGAGTTGCTTATTCCTAGTTAAAAAAAGCAAAGTGTTCTGCTTATATACCACCCCATAGCGCTTCAAGCACTCTCTGGGCAGTTTACAATTTAGTAGGGATGGGCATTTCATTTCAGACCCAGTAGGTTATGAAACGAACCATGTGAGCCCAGGTGGTCCTTGGAACCGGCTGACATGCAGATCCAGTTGTTTTACCTTTCTCTGTCTTGTGCAGGGTTAAAATCCAACGAGGAAGCATGCTGCAACGTCATCTGTGCTAGATCTGTGATGCTGGCCAATCAGGAACTGTACAGGAACAGACATCATCCCGTCTCCCTCTCTGATTGGCTGGCAGCACGAAGCAGGAAAGATGGCATCGCATCCATGAAACTTTTGGGTGCTAGATCTCAAACAAATAATAGAAAGTACATTTTCACCCAGAGGATCACTGGTCTGTGGAACTCCCTGCCAGAAGAAGTGGTAACAGCTATCAGCGTTGACAGCTTTAAGAAAGGATTAGACAAGTTCATGGAGAACAAGGGTATCAATGACTATCATTATAGATGCCTAAGGACAACCTCCGGGTTGGAGAGATAGGCAGAATATCTCTCAATGCCATTTGCAGGGAATCATAAACAGGTGAAGACATCTGCTTGGGAATATGCTGAAGCAAATGGTGAGCCGCTGTGTGAGACAGAATGCTGGACTGGATAGCCTGTGGCCTGTTCCAGCAAGGGTGTTCTTATGTTCTTATGTACCATAGCTGCATAAATATGCTGGTAAATATGTCTGGGTTTGTTTTTGATATATATTGTTTAGTAGTTATTATATTTTTACTTATTTGTGCTTATCTATTATATTGTATTGTTTATGGATTGGATTTCTGTTCAGTTTTGTAAACCGCCCAGAGCAGCCATGTAGCTAGATGGAGTGGTATATAAATTTAATAAATAAATAAATAAATCTTCACCTCAGGCTTGAGAACTAGCCAGGCTACCCATTGACTGTCCTTCAGTTTCAGTTGGACGGACGAACTGGTATAGCTTGAAAGTGTAGTATGCATTCAATCTGGACATTTTAAAAATCTCTCTCTCTCTCTCTCTCTCTCTCTCTCTGACCTCATTAGTGAAATGCACTACCCCAGATAGCATGCAGCAGGATAAAAAACAACAAACATTAATTAGATAATTTCTGATTGAAACAACATCCAAACAGAAAACTCCAAGTGGAATAAACTACAGGACAAAAAGTGGTGTGTGTGAGATGTACAAAACAGCAAGAAAAACACATTGGGCATGATTGCCAAGAAAGGCCACTCTGTCAAGCTCTATTTTCGGGAGCCTTTTATATGTTGAAAAGGAGGGAGCCAAGCACCACTCCATTGGTTCCAAAGTGTTGTTGCCACAGCAAAACAGGCCCTATTTCTGGTTGATGACTTCCTGGCCTCCCTTGGAGTGGCCACTTGGAGAAACATTGTCTGGAAGGAGCTAGTGGAATGGGTAGATAACCTTGGGAAAAGATCCTGATTTCCTCTTTCTCTCAGTCCCAATTATTTCTCTCTCTCATTATTGAGGCATGAAGAATGTTTAACAACGTCATACAATCAGTGGTCTGTTTGGCTGGTGATTGATCTGTCTATTGTCCCAGCCCTAAAGGTGCCTTGCTTCTTTCCATCCAGTTCAACTGGTGACCTCTTCTGCCTCCATACCATGGCCAGGACCATCCAAGAGCTTCGGTGCATGGCTGTTTAATTTTGCCCTTATATATTTCTCTCCATATTCAGTTCCTACAATAAACATTACATAACTCCCCCGTTGAATTAAAATAGCCTTTGCCACTTACTCCAAGCTTTGCCCAACTTCTAGACATAACCTACCAATATTATCTTATTGTAATGCGTTCCAGAAAACCCGCATGCACTGTTGATGTTAGAAGGACATATTTACGCCAGAACTCTCTGTAGAAGCAAAAATGATAAACTCTGTTGTGATGAGATTGAGTCTTGTCATGAGAAGCCAAGACTTCCTGAAAACAATAATAAAGCTGAGGGGGGGAATGAAGGTAGCACAAGAAGAAGGGAATCAAACATTAGATGGGTTGACTTAATAAAAGCCAGGGTTTGTTTGCTTGTGTTATTTATTTATGCTGTATTGCAAGACTTGAGTAGGGATGTTACTGACTGGACCTCTGGGGCATTACTAATTCATTGGTTCACCATAATTCAGAAATGGGTTGATGGCACATAACGACAAACATTTATTGTTATGCTTCTAACATTATGTTATGTTATGGCTCGTGGCACAGTGGTTAAATGCCTGTACTGCAGCTAAAACTGTACTCACGACCTGGGGTTCAATCCCAGGTAGCAGGCTCATGCTTGACTCAGCCTTCCATCCTTCCGAGGTCGATGTAATGGGTGTGTGTGTGTGCAATGTGTAGCCTGCATACTGGAATTAAACTGTAAACCGCCCAGAGACTACCGGAAGTGGTATGGGGCGGTATATAAGCAGAACACTTTGCTTTTGCTTTTTATGTTGCCCTTCATTGGATTTTTAAGGTATGTGAGATATTCAAAGGCTGATCTACCATTGCCACTCCCAGTGAGTTTCCATTACGAAACAGGGATTTGAACCCAGGTCTTCTGAGTTCCAGTGCTTAACCTATAGCAGACAGCACCCATAGGTACATGGTTCTTTTGAATTGTACTCTAGGGTCATCGGACAGCAATGGAAAGCACTGGGAGTACCCTTGAGTTCCCATCTACTGCAGAAATCTGAAGAAGTCAAACCTAAAACTCTTCACTTAGAATAAGTTTTGGAGAAGGTAGCTGTGTTAGTCTATTGAAGAATTCCAGACAAAAATCATAGAAAAACAAAACAAAACAAAAGACAAAACAAAAGACTAACTTTAATATTTTAATGTAACGTTTTGTGGGCATGTCCATTTCTTTAGACATATAGTGGCAGAATGAGGTGTGCAATGTAATATGTAATGGAATGAAACTCTCCCTCCCCTCCCCTCCCCCAGAGGGAACGGCCTTTTGTAGGGAACAGAGGAATTTGTCAGTTTCATTATTTCTCACATTCAAAATGTATCCTTTTTTTAAAAAAAATCTTGAAATGGAATTGCTACCAAGTCCCTCTCTAAATGTCATGATTTAGTTTTTCCTACATGCCAAGGGCTGTAACTGTAGCTGTCTGTGGATACAGACAGGAACACAAGGGTCAATAAGAAACAGGAAGCAATCACACCCAAACAGCTGTCATCATGACACAGGTCAATGCTCAGGATTTAGGCTTACAATAACGTTGTTTTGAAGGGAGAGACCACAGGATGATCACTCATTGTAAGTCATCTCGTAAAGACCTGAGTCAGCCGATGCCTAGAAAGTAGTCCTGTGATGCCCAGTTATATTCAAATGAATTGTTTATATGGTGGCTTAAATGGTATTGCTTTTAAATGCATTGGTTTGGTAGATATGTGGTGGGAGGGGGCAAATGAGAAGCATGACGTGGATAAGAACATAAGAACATAAGAAGAGCCATGCTGGATCAGGCCAAAGGCCCATCTGGTCCAGCTTCCTGTATCTCACAGTGGCCCCACCAGATGCATCTGGAAGCACATGAGACTAGATATCTGCCTCCTGATACCACTCCCCTGCATCTGGCCCTTGAAGTACCCCGGTTTTCAGCCTGGAGATTTCATATCTCCATCATGATTTGTAACCTGTGATGGACTTTTCCTGCAGGAATCTGTCCAATCCCCCTTTGAAGGCATCCAGGCCAGATGCCATCACCACATCCGGTGGCAAGGAGTTCCACAAATTAATAACACGCTGGGTGAAAAAATATTTTCTTTTGTCTGTTCTTACTCTCCCAGTCCTCAGTTTGAGTGTTCTGGCATTTTGTGAGAGGGAGAAGAGTTTCCCTCTACCCACTTTACTCACGCCCTGCATTATTTTGTTTTTGTACCTCACAGGGCGCTTTTACACGACCCCTAAAATCCGAGGCAAAGGGCTCCCAGATCTGGAGCTTAAAAATGTTTTCCCACCAGTTCCAGGCTTTTAAACAAATTAAGTACGACCACGCCCACCTAAGCGCGTCCCAGCGCACTTTTCAGGTACCTGGCCTCCAGGAGGTAAAAAATCTTCCGATGCGCATTGTAAAGCTGTGAATGCTGGGCTCCCTCGCCTTCTGTTGTTGTTTTTTGTCCCCGCCGCCCCTTTAAGAGACAGGAATCACGACAATGGGGCTGCTGGGGCTGCTTCCACTGGCAGACAGCAGACGGAGGTGAGCCTGCATTTTTTTCTCCCTTTTTTTCTCCCTCCCCTCACGCAGACAGGAATAATGGAGTGTGAAGGGGTGGGAACACAGGAAGAGCGACAAGCCCCCACGATCTCTGGTCTGAATTTAAGTTGCCACTGGATTTTAGAGGTCGTGTAAAAGCACCCTCAATCATATCTCCCCTCAGGTGCCTTTTTTCCAGACTAAAGAGCCCCAAATGTTTTAGCCTGGGGATGCAAAGAATGCTAAGTTTGTGGACGACACAAAATTGGATGAAATAGTCAGTGATGGCGAACCGATGGCACGGGTGCGAAGGTTGGCACTCGGAGCCCTTTCTGTGGGCACCCGACATTGCCCCTTCATAGCCACCTGTATACAGGTTAAATTACTGTATTGGCACTTTGCAAAAATAATAATAATAATAATAGAGGGTTTTGAATTGTAGTTTGGGCACTCCGTCTCTAAAAGTTTCACCATCCCTGGAATAGGTAATACCCTGGAAGCAAACTTCAAAAGGATCTAGATAGGCTTCAGTGCTGGGCTGAAAACAACAGAATGAAATTCAACAGGGATAAATGCAAACTACAGCAGATCGGAAAAAGAAAACCAAACACAGTCTGTGCTCCTGCCAGGATTGGAATATTGCATAACAAAGAGGGAATGAGCAACATGTGCCAGCTTGTGAGTGGGGGAGCTGGTGGGGATGGGTGGAGAAAGAAATGCATGGCACCAAGGTTGCTGTGCTGATGTCTTAGGATGACCCAGCAGGGAGCGATTCACGCCCATCTCTAGTCACAACCTCTAATTCTGCAACCAGATATGTAAACCACTGAGCTATCAGGCCATCTCCAGTGTGTATTCCATCCTCCCCATTAAGGAAGGCAGTGTCATTTCATCACAGCCCCCCAATTCTGCCCCACAGTTGGAACTTGGTTCATATTCAGACAACTGCTCAGTAAAAACATTGCTTCTGAAACTGGAGAGGATTTGCCCCACCCTGAACTCTGAGATCTTCATAAAGGAAGATTTTTTAAAAAAAAAAAATCAGCTGTAACAGATTTCTATAATACATGTTGCTATCAAAATTCAGGTTTTCTCAAGAAAACGTGCCTATACTGTATTTTCTTCTTAATTTAAAATAATGTTTGTTTTAAGTGAAATGTTGGTGTTTTAAATTGGGAGCGTGGGTGGAGGGACACCTGTTTAGTTGTACTTGTTAAAAGAAGACTGGAAGATTTCTGATTTCTTCAAAGGTGTAAGAGTTTCCTCAAAAAAAAAAAAATTATTTATTTTTCAATTTATATACTGCCAAGCTTAACTCAAAGAACAACTCCAAATGTGATGGTGAAATTTTTGCGGGTCACTGGTAGAGAGGGTTCCGTTGTATGTGTGACATGCCGTGTTTGCAATGCAATGCCTGAAACATTAAATGGTGGAATGTCATTCTATTATCTTTGTGACCTGGACTCACTAGGTCCCTATAGATCGACTTTTCTTTTTGATAAGAACTCCTATCCCAGGTGACTGTATGCAATTTCCCTGTGAAGAATTGATCACCAAACAGCTGTGCATATCCAAGATTTCTTGGAAAGATTGTCACTGAGAAGTGCTAGGGATTCTGGGTAATTAAATGTATACATTAAGGATTCCCTTCGGGCATCCTCTCCTCCCATTTATTAGGTTCGTCTCTGGCAAACTCCTGGGAGGGTGAATCTTTTGGGGAAAGTGCTGTTCCTCAAGGAAGACGCGGGGTCACTGTGTCTTTCCAGGGCTTCCTTCCGCTTGGGCTGCCCCGGCATCTGGTGCCTGCAGCTGACAATTAAAAGAAGTGACATGGCCGCGTTTTTAAAATCCAAAGAAAGATCTCTGGAAACTACACTAAAGGATTGTCTGTCAGACAGAGAGGGCGCAGCGTGCACGCAAGTGTCACAAAGAGGGATGAAAAATGATGACCCTTGCCTGGCTGAATAGATGAGTAGGAGCCATTCTGGTCGGCTCCTGCACCCAAAGGGATAAAACCCCACGATCGCCCTCTCAACTGCTTAGTGGATAATGCATGTCCTGTTTGGATGGGAGTAATGTGTTCTTCTTCTTCTTATTATTATTTTACTTCTTCCTATATGGGAGGGAAGACTCTGAGATGAGGACCGGAGCAAACATGATTTTCAACTCATTGCTTTTGATTAAGTGCTTGAGCACATGGATTCCCCAAGACTTCAATAACACTAATGGGGCATAAAGCACTCTAAAGAGGACATGGTAGCATCGGCCCAAATGCCATTATCCCGGAGTCAAAGAAAAATAAAAATAATACAAAAAAAGGAACAACAGATGCAATGTGTTAACCATAACCTTTCTTGTGGTTATAGCTGCCAGCAGGAAATGTATGTCACATCGGGCTTCGCCCCCTCTTTCTCTGTCCCTCTTCATCTGATGGTCTCTTCATATATTATATTAGGCTGTGCTATTCCAGCACTCTGGGAGTGATCCCTTAATCTCAGGAGAAAAGGCGGTGCAAGGGTGTATACGCAATAAGCGTGTTCGTATGAAGTGTTTAGACACCTTCTGAAGTTATCTTGCACTCAGGGACGGCACTTCCATTAAGGTGAACTAGGCCTGCTGCCCCCCTGCCGCCGCCCCCCCTACTGCTGGCCACCGCCGCCCGTCCCCCCACCGCCTGTCACCGTCCGCCCATTGCTGCCTGTTGCCATCTGCCCGCTGCCCCTGCACCCATTGCCGCCCCCCGTGCCTGTCTGCCCCCCGCGCCCGTCGCCATCCCCTGCCCCCCCGCCACCCCGCCGCCACCCTGCCCTGCCCCCTGCCTGCCCCCCTGCCTGCCCCGCCCACCCGCCGCCCCCCACCTGCCCCCCACCCCTCGCTTAGGGCGCAAAAAAACCTATCACCGGCCCTGCTTGCACTTTGGAAACTGGATATAGGCAGCGTATTATAACATGGAATCCTGTTGCTGCTAGATCCAGCTGTTGAAAAGGTTCCTTTTTTCTAGCTGCAACTTCCAGAATATTCCCCAAGAATCAGATCTTGAAAAACCAGACCTTGAAAAAGCTCCCTGTTTTTTTCCAACTGCAACTTCTGGAATAATCCCCAAGGAGAGGTTTCTGAGAGCTGAGGTCTAAAATAAATAAATAAATAAATACACAAGAAACTCTGACTAATTTTATAGTCTTTTGTGATTCCAAAAAGTAACTTCTTTAAATGGTATTAATGGCTGCCTTTTCCCATTCCAAGGCCTCCAAAGGCTTCCTTCCCCAGATGAAAAATGGGAGGGAAAAACAGGAGTTTTTAAATTAGAAGTAAAACGATGTGACTGATGATGATGTCATCAGCCTTATGGGTGTGGAGCTGCACAGGATGAGTCTGGTCTGAATGATGTAGTCTGAAACAAAGGGAATGCTGTTCAACACAATGAGGAGGAGCAGTTTGATTTCAAAAAGTAAGAAGATTCCTGCAATGTCAGTCAAAGAACTTCCTTTTCAGGCAGGCTTTTAAGCAATGTGTGGGGCCGGGGGCAGGGGGGAGCACACATTTCCTCATAAATGATATTGCTATTACATTTAGAGATTTCTAAATGTTTTCAAAATTATTTTTTAATCTTAGTTTTGCTACTAACAAATGTTTAATTGTTCTTTTAAAATGCCATAGTTTTATGGAATTTTAGAACTGTGATTGTTGTATGGTTTTCATTCTTGTGAGGCAAGAAAAAATAAATAGATAGATAGATAGATAGATAGATAGATAGATAGATAGATAGATAGATAGATAGATAGATAGATAGATAGATAGATAGATACAACTGAAATTCCACTCAAAAACCCCATCCAGCGAAAGGATCCTGAAAAGAACAGAACTAGCCCTAATCAGAAACGAACTGAAAAGATACCTACTAGATCAAACCAACAGAGACCTACTCACTCTCCACCTCAAACTCAGCAACAAAATCCACCCAACACTCTGGAACAAATCCAAGCAACTCGCCGCCTGGAGAGCTGAAACAGAGACCTCCCACAAGACAGACATACACACCAACAAACTCCACAAACTGGAAAAACGCCAGAAGCCCAACCCCCCACAGCAGCCCATGAAACAAACAGTTCACAACATATCAGACAGGACACTCACCATCGCAGAGACCAAAGTCCTGTCCAAAGGATTCAACTTTGCAGTCGCCCCCAGACACATCCCCACTGAAAACATCATATGCGGAGTGGAAGCCAGCCTAACCAAAATCAACCCAGATGAAGCCAACAAAATCAGACTCGAAGTCACCAATATCCTCTGCTCCAGCAAACCACCCAGAAGCAATTTACACAAAGAAGAACAAAAAGCCCTCACCAACCTGAGGAAAGACAACAACATAATCATTCTCCCAGCAGACAAAGGCAATGCCACAGTGGTGATGAACACATCTGACTACCAAGCCAAACTATCCAACCTACTACAAGACCCTGCTTACATACCTTTGAACACAGACCCCACCACCTACCTGGAAAAAACCACCAAAGCCAAAATAAAAGCCTCACCCTTAAGTGAAGAAATCAAGCCAAGCATCATCCCCAGAGAGAAATCATCCAGATGCCCCAAGCTCTGGCCTCCCCAAGATTCACAAAGAAGGAACACCTCTCAGACCCATAGTCAGCTCCATATCACCCCTACAAAACCTCGCCAAATTTCTTGCCAAACAACTCCAGCCCTATGCAGAATCCATCTCTTCATACGTACAAAACTCGTTCCACTTCATAGAAATTATAAAGAAACAAGACCTACAACCCAATGACCTACTCGTGAGCTTCGATGTTGTTTCGCTCTTCACACAAGTGCCCATTCAAGAAGCCTTGACAGCTATCCACAACAAATACAACCCCCCCAAGCACATCCTAGATCTGACCAACCACTGCCTAACCAACACATACTTCATCCACAATGGACAAAGATACAAACAGGAAGGAGCACCCATGGGATCACCCCTCTCACCGGTCATCGCAAACCTATATATGGAACACTTTGAAACCAATGCGTTACAGAAGTCCGAACATAAACCCAAACTCTGGCTCAGATATGTTGACGACACCTTTGTTATCTGGCCACACGGGAAAGACAAACTGAACAACTTCCTCACACATCTCAACAGCCTACACCCCAAAATACAATTCACTATGGAAATAGAAGCCAACAACCAACTTCCCTTCCTGGACGTCCTAATCTACAAAAAACCCGACGGCTCCTTAGGACATACCATCTACCGGAAAAAAACACATACAAACCGCTACTTAAATGCACAATCACACCACCACCCTGCACAGATCAACTCCGTAGCAAAAACCCTCATCTCCAGAACCAAACGCCTCGCTGACAAAGACCACCTAAAAACTGAATTACACACTCTCTCGAATGCTTTAATTGCGAACGGATTCCAAAAAAACACCATCACCAAAACTAATCCAAAAAGAAACACCCCCCAAGAACCAAGAAACAGAAAGAACAACGGCACTGCCCTCCTCCCTTACATCAAAGGCACCACAGACAAAATCAGCAAAATTCTCCACAAACACAATATCAAGACAGCCTTTTGCACCGAACAAAAAATAGCCAACATTTTAAGAAACCCCAAAGACAAGATTGAGCTAGAAAACCAAGGAGTCTACGAAATACCATGCAAAGTCTGCCCAGCCACATACATCGGACAGACAAACAGGAGAATAAGCGCACGCATCGCAGAACACAAGAACGCAGTCAAAAAAGAAGAAAAATCTTCCTCTCTCTTCCAGCACATAAAAACAACAGGTCATGAAATTGATTTTAAAAGAACCAAACTCATCTCCAAAACTGAACACTTCAACAGTCGAATAATCATGGAAGCCATTGAAATAGAGAAACACTCCAAACAACATGAATAAACGTGATGACACCTCCCGCTTGCCTGACATCTGGAAACTAGCCCTGGTCAACAGACGAGCCTCTGTCACAAAGACTGACACCAGGTCCAAAAGGACACAAGATGCCACCACCTTCCATCCACACCAAACACAAACCCAGACCCTTCCCACAGATGAAACGAAACCACCATCCAATAACAAAACCACGACTGCACCATCTACCGCTACTCCCCACTCCAGCCACCACATGGAGCACACTTACACACGCCAAAAAAACATTGGGAGACCACAGACACGCAGCCAGACCAAAATGAATTCACAAGACACAGGACCCCACTCCACCAAAGCCCAGGATGCTGCCAGAACACCCATCACCAAGGTCGTTAAGAAACAAAAGGCTAATAGAACACACATCCAGCACCTCACCCACACATGATGTCTCTAAACAGGCAGTTAAGCCCTTAACGATCGCCTCAGCCACACAGCAGATCACAAAAGAACAAACGAACCTACAATCAGCAACAGAGCAAGCAAACCACACCCCCCAGCAGTATTTATAGAAGGACTTCAACTGAGATCACGCTTTGCTTCAAGAAGAAAGAAGCCAGAACACCAGCCTGAAGATGACGAGTGAGACCTCGTCGAAACGTCGCCAAAACAACCAGATTTCTACACGGGAAGAAACCCGAATCCACCCTAACATGCATAGATAGATAGATAGATAGATAGATAGATAGATAGATAGATAGATAGATAGATAGATAGATAGATAGATAGATAGATAGATAGATAGATAAACAAATACAGTGGACCCTCGTATAACAAATGGTTTGTATAACCTAAAATCTGTACAACATAAAAAATTCTGGAGTTAGGGGAAATTTGCTTAACAGAATCACCTATGGGGCAAATCTGTACAACATAAAAATGGTCGCGATTAGGGATTACTCTGTTTCCAATGCATTCCTATGGGAAATATGTATAAAGGAAAATTTGCTTAACAGAATTTCATTTGGAACTAATTAATTCCTTTATAGACATGGGCACGACTCGGCAAAATCCTCGTTTCCATTTCCGTTCCTCGTTTCCGTTACGTAACGGAAACGGTAATGACAATTACTCCGCCAGAACTCGAACTCGAACTGGCTAAAGAAAAATTGGGTCTGATTTGTCGTTGTCGTTCCTGGCGGCATCGCAGCGATCGCGCGATGCCAAGCGGCACAGAAAAAAAGTTTTAAAAATTAAAAAAAACCCCGATTCCCGGCCAAAAAAGCAGGCGAAAATATGCCTGCCTGAGGGCACCTACCAGAGGGGTGGTTTCTGGGGGGGGGGTCCCCGGCCTCCCCCACTCTCCTGTCCTGGGCTGCTCTGGTGGGGGGCATCCTCGTCGTCTCGCCAACTCGCCAGTGCGGGGCGGGCGGGGGATCCAAAATGGGGCGACCGCAATATTTATTTTGAAATCGTGGTCCAAAAACACACCAAAGCACCACAGAAACATGCGAAAATAGCTATTTTAAAACTGCCTGAATTTTTACAGTAGCAGCAGTGGGTTTTTCTTGCAACAAAACATCTCCATTGATTTTATTTTATTTTATTTTTATTTTTACTTTTTAACACCTGCGCAATTATGGGCTGGCCATGGGAGTAGACCATGCAAATTTTTGGAGCCATTCCACCAATTGCATGGCCACTTGGCCAGGTTTTGACCGAGACTTCTGGGATGTGCCAGTCGGGCATAAAAAGCCCACTAACCCTAGCCCGAACCCTAACCCTAACCCTAACCCATACGCCAGTACACTGTCCTTCTTAGTGGGTCAGAGAGGCACCCAGAGGCGCACCCCAGTAACTCACCCTAACCTTACCCGTAACCCTAAGCCTAGCCCTTGCGCTAACCCCTAACCAGTAAGCCAGATGTGTACTCGCATTGCACTACAGCAAGTACACTTCCCTTCTTAGTGAGTCACAGGGCGCCCGTAGGGGTCCTCTCTCACTTCGTTCCCCAGCCCAAGTGCACCGCAGGCAGTGAGTCACAGAGGCACCCGAAAGAGAGGTGCCTCTGCCTGCTACTGCAACTGCAACTTAATGGGTATGCATATCCAATTGGCTATGCATGCCATTTTGTAGCGGGCCAGAGGAGGCACCCACCCCAGAGAGGTGCCTCCAGGAGCCTGCTTTCCCTTCATGGCGGGCCAGAGGAGGCACCCACCCCAGAGAGGTGCCTCCAGGAGCCCGCTCCCCCCCCAAAAACCAGTACTAACAACAGATGAAAAACCGACAAACGAAACGACAAATTTTTGGAAAATTTCGCAAAAAATGGAAACGAGCCAAAACGGGCCGGCTCCGACACACGACAACTCGAAACGTAATTTTTCCTGGTCGTGCCCATCTCTATTCCTTTATACAAGGTACCACTGTAAATAGGAAAGAGGGATAGTAGTACACAATGCTACTTTCCAGGCTAAAATCTAGGGTTTTGTGCAAATTTCGTATAAGTATTCTTGTTATGTAAAAAAAAAAATTACCCCACCTTTCTCCTTGAAAAGGACTCAAGCCATCTTACAATAATGAAAGACAATATTTAAAGTTAAGAACAATGAGTATACAAAAGTTGTTAACAATGTTAAAGGCACTTTTAAAGCTAAGAACAAATAGCAAACAAATATAGGGGGGGAAATGACCTTGTGATAAGACTATATGCTATCCCATGTGTGCATTTATTCATCAAGAAGAGGGGAAGGGATCTGGAATTTAAAAACAAAGCAAAACACAAAAAAACCAGACACAGGCAAAAGTGAATCTGAATCTGCCCATCTTGGGCAAAAAAACCTTGGCATGTTCAATGCTAAAAAGTCTGCCTCTGAACCACTGAATATTCCACCATGTTTGTGGTGCTAAATTAGGGTCACCACACCACATTTCACTCCCCAGACAGATCCCTAATAATAATATTCACTTTTGAACTCCAGAGCTGGAAAGACCCTCTGGATCATTGAGTTCAACTGTGCTCAAGAAAGCTTAGTGGGGAATTGATCTCACTCACACCCTCTGGTTCCACACCCAGAGACCTAAACTACTGAACTAGCCAGTCTTTGGAGGTACTTGGTGCAACTATCTCCTCTGAATGTAGAAAGTGTAGATTGCTGAAATGTTCATTCCAGAATTCTCCCCACAACCACCACCGCCAAAATAGGAACTCATTGAAAGTCACCAATCTCCTCACATATTGAACAGAAAACATTGCAAAACAGTATAGAAGAAAGCAAAACAGAGAGTCAACCAAACCTTGATTTGGCTGCCTCGAGCAATGAACAAAAAGAACAAATATTTTTAGAAGGGTTGAGATGACTTTCTTTGTATTTGACTTGTTTTCATGACTGTGATTATTTTTTTCACCTTCCAAGACCCATTGCAAAACAAAACATGCCTTGTTTGAAGAATCTGTACATTTGCAGTGCTTAACAGGATTTCCTGATTGTGTGCAATAAAGTGCCCACAAAACATAGTACACATTTAAAAATGGACATACTAAAATGCATATAGTTGGACATTTATGCAGAAGCAAGGTTTCCTATGTAGGGGAATGTATGGTGTGTGTGTGTGTAGAATAGGAATGCACATTTCAACATATGAAGAAGGAACAAAACCTTGCAGACCAATGCAAGATAAGGACAAGAAGAAAATGCAGGTGGGACTCAGAGAACCGTGACAGAATTGAGATTGTAAACACTCATATGTAAAATGGATCAAAACGTACATTAATATATTATCACTGTTATTGGTGCAGCACTATGAATAGGCATGTTGTTTGTTGCATAACAAGTGAAATATAAGGTTACAGCCTACAATCTCTGATTTCGCCCCAGGTAGAGAGCAGGAGAATGAAAGCAAGAATGAACAACAGAGATGTGTGCTAAATTTAGCTATACAAATCTTAGATTTAGCTCCGAAATAGATGTTTTAGATAGGCCAAATCTGTAGGGGTGATTTTCTAGCAGCATCTTCTGTCACCTCCCTAAATTTTATAATGGTTTTTAAATTTAGTCAATATACCTGGCTTTTTACCCAGGCCTTTACAAACCTCACTCCTTTCTGATATTAACTTCAGAAAGGGTTTTTTTGTTTTTATATGATCATTTTTTTTAAAAAAAGTGTTGTATATTTTATTATTTTCTGAAAGCCACCCAAATTTAGCAGCTTATCCACTAAATGGGCAGGCTGTAAGTTTAAACAAATAAACAAATTAGCTTGTTTTGTTTTGCAATTGGTCTTCAGAGAGTAAGTGTTCCATTTCACATGCAAAAAATGTGTGCCTGAATCACCTCTCTCCCACACTACAATGGTTTCAGATCAGACAACGGCTTGTGTACAGTGTTTGCAACTGTCCTTAGTTTAAACTTGGGCTTTACCTAGTACTTTTATGGTAGCCCCAAACACTGTTACCCTTTCTGAACTTTGGTAGTGAGACACCTCTTCCAAAGGCATCCACACCTGGCAAATATATGCAATGTATTTGTCATTTCTTCCAAAGTTGGAAGGGAGGGGAATGGAGTCAGAAATTCTACAATGCCTTGCTAGCATCATCCTTGGTGTAAATCAAACATTCCCTGTCATGTTGATGGCTTGTGTTAGTCTAATGTATTTTATATTACTCAAAAGCATTGAAACCCTGCAGCTTTCCTCATATAGACCGTTATGCGGTTATCATTAAATTGTCTTGCAAAAGAACATTATCGGTAATTATAGCAGACACTAAAATCAAATGATCAGTCTGGGACCTTTAACACCAGGAGGAGCCATTAGAAGTTAATCAAATAAAAGGATGAGAATAATTACGTTAGGATTAAGCAGCAATATGCCAGAAGTTATACACGTGGCTGACTCTATATCTTGACATCCCAGCTTTCCTGCACCAGCTCCAAAAGTCAATGTGAGATAATATAATCCTGCTTGGTTCTGGAATGTAAATGTCTGATCTCTGGCCATGAGCAGAACTTTAAGGGTTCATAAGAGGCGCAGATCGAAATGCCATCCAAAGCTGCACTCCCATAATGATTATCAAAATAACAGCTATAAAAAGTGCAAAGCTGGAAGAATAAAACCTGGATCCATTGGTCAATGGAGCAGAAAGGGATGATAAAACTGGCTTCGCAGAAAAGCCAAGGTGGAACTTAAGTGGTTATTGGCTTCTCACTGTGTTCTGGGATTCTCTTAATGCTATGACAGGGTTTCTGAAACTTTATGAGCTCAAAGCAGCTCCATTTCTGAATCTGTACTACTCTTTCTGCTCAGAAATGGCAAACCGGAGCATTTGACATTGACCTTGCTTGATTTCTACTGGTTGCATGTTGGTTTCCAGGATTCACATCACCTTAGAATCCCTGCACGATTCAAGTTGGCCTCTGCCATCTCTCATGTGTGGTTCTATATCCAAACACAGTTTGGCAGAACCAATCTTTGGACTATGGCTTGGGGGTTCTGGGAGATGTAGTCCCAAAAAGCATCTGAGGCTACCTTGGTCCATATGTATTGGAAGAATCTTTGGGAGGCTCCCTGTACTTTCTTCCCCCAATGTCTAATGAGGGCTTTTAGAAGTAAGAGCAGGTGGCATCCGTTCTTTCATTGGCTCTCATCTCTAATTTTCCTATTGCCCAAAGTAATAAATATTTTCACTTATCTTCTTCTCATCCATAGCAGTATTCTAACTTTCCAGCTGTTGACATCTCTCAGGGAGGACTATGCCTCTCCCGCCCACCATGTTCAAGGTGGATAGCCCAGTGGTTGGGAGTTCAATTCCCCACTGTTCCTCCTTGATAGGGTCTTGACTTGAAGATCCATAGGCGACCTTCCAAGCTCTGCAGTTCTAAGATTATTTAGTTGTAGAGAAGACTTTCCCATCTATTGTATTTTCTAAACAATTTTAACAATCTTTTATTTTAAGCTCAGCTTCCACCAGATTTATGGCCCATGGGAGCATACAAACAAGGTGGCTTTAAATGCTCACAGGAAATATTGCCCCATTTGTCTGCTTACAAAGGGAGCTCCTATCAGAGTTCCCACTCAGATTTAATAATCTGAATCAAAATTTACAACATTGTGTGCAAGTGAAGTATTTGAAAACATGGCGAAAAGGAAGAAAGGTTTCAGGAACTGGCAACCAGAATGAATTCTGGGGAAATCTGCTTGCTTAGAACTTTCGCTGAAAAGATGTTTTGTCAGTTTCAATGACAAAGAGCTTCCTCATTTTGTATTTTAAAAAGAAATAAGTACAATTTTGTACAAGTCTTTTGCTCCATCTAATACAACTTAGATCAGGGGTGTCCAAACTTTTTGCAGGGAGGGCCAGATTTAAGAACATAAGAACATAAGAAGAGCCATGCTGGATCAGGCCAACGGCCTATCTAGTCCAGTTTCCTGTATCTCACAGCGGCCTCACCAGATGCCTCTGGGAGTGCATGAGACTAGATCTCTGTCTCCTGATACCACTCTCCTGCATCTGGCCCTTGAAGTACCCTGTTTTTAAGCCTGGAGATGACACATCTCCCTCATGGTTTGTAACCTGGGATGGACTTTTCCTCCAGGAATCTCTTCAATCCCCTTTTGAAGGCATCCAGGCCAGATGCCATCACCACATCCTGTGGCAGGGAGTTCCACAGACTAACAACGCGCTGGGTGAAAAGAATATTTTCTTTTGTCTGATCTTTACTCTCCCAGCCCACAATTTGAGTGTATGTGAGGTGAAAATGTGGGGGAGGGGGGCTGACCATTCATCCTGAAGAGGGGGAGAAAGGGTGTGTTCCATGCGCATCTGCAACAGCCGCAAATGCTCCAGTTTCAAGGTGCCCAAGGGCACAGCGGCTGTTGCGGGGCCTGGGAATCGGGCCACGCACACCCGAGCCACTGCTCACATATGCTGCCCTCCCTCACGGGGAGCGGGGAAGACGCTGCAGCCATGGACCCAGGAGAGGGTAGGCAGGGCGGGTGGCTGAGGGGACGGACAGAGGCAGGGAGGACAGGCAAACTATAAAATTGCAAGCTGATGTCTCTAGCCAGCACAGGGAAGGGCCGGCTGGTGGGGATGAGTGATAGGCTGAACCGGCAGGGAGAAGATGCTGAGGGCCATTCAGAATTTTAAATCAGGCTGCATTTGGCCCCCGGGCTGGACTTTGGACATGCCTGACTTAGATATTTCCTTCAAATGCCTGCCTGCTCCCATCTTTATTTTCACTGTTTAAACATGGAATGTCACATATAGGCAGATAAGCAGTTACAGCTTTTGTGTAGGCTCTACGTTAGAGACGGGCACAAACCACCGGCAGTTCGTGCTGATTTGTTTAGTGGCCGAAAGGTGCTTGGCACTTCCCAGCCCTGCCTCTCCCCGCGGGCAGCCATACAGAGGCAGCGCCACAGCTTTCCTGCCCCGCCTCCATCAGATGCTGGCCTGTGATTGGGTGTTTATAAGAGGAGGCTCAGGAGTCCTGAACACCTGTTTGCACAATAAACGAATCAACACGAACTGCTGAATTGGCAGTTTGTGCCCATCTCCAATTTGCATGTAAGCAAGAACCCTGAAAAATTATACCCTTTTCTAAAAAAGGCCTTTGCTGAGTCGAAAGTGACTATGGAAGAGGAGGGGGAAGGTTTTTTTTTATTCAGAAGCAAAAAAAACCTATCAATAAAAGTGATGGGGGAACAGGGTTTTGATCTATTCAGGCACAAAATGTATATTTCAAAAATGAAACTAAATACACACCTGCATTTGAAATCTAGCCATCTGAAACTTGGCATGTATGATTAAGATGATCCTGGAGGTGGGGGTTGCATCTAGCATTTATATATATATTTAAAACTTAATGTCTGAAACTGTAAGGAATCTAATCCCCCGCTATGCTTCCTGTGAGCAGAGCCAGCCTATGTAGCACCTTGAGCAAGCTGGACAGTAATAGGTTGCTCCAAGAAGAAGGGAACAGTAAGCCACTTCCTGAGTATTCTCTATCTAAAAACGCTTGGAAAGGGTCACCATAAGTCAGAATTGATTATTATATACAGTAGGATCCCAGTATCCGTTGGGAATTGGTTCTAAGCCTTAACGTGGATAATGAAAACTGTGGATAAGAGAGAATGCCAAAATGTCCGCAAAACTGCTGTTTGTGATAGTAACTTGCTTCACAGCTGCTGTTTGTGACAGTAACTTGCTTTGCGGCAGCTGCTTTATGACAGTAGCTTGCTTTACAGCTGCTTTTTGTGACAGTAGCTTGCTTTGTGGCTGCTGAATTATTTATTTATTTATTTCCTCTGCGAACCGTGGATAACTGAATCAGTGGATAATGAATCAGTGGATATGGGGGTCCTACTGTATCCCTAGCGCTGGCTGCCCTGCACTGGCTTCCAGTTTGGTTCCGCATTGACTTCAAGGTTTAAACTTTGACATACAAAGCCCTAAACGGTTTAGGACCTCGCTACTTGTTAGAGCACCTTCTCCCATTAAAATATGCCCATAATACCTAATCCTCCCAGGTTAGGCATTTGAGGCAACTAACACCATGAGAGGCCCAAAAGGAAAAACTAGAAATAGGGCCTTTTCCGCCATCGCCCCTCACCTGTGGAATAACCTTCCACCAGACATCTGCCTGGCCCCCTCTTTGGCTGCCTTTAAAGAACTATTAAAAACTTGGCTATTTAAGCAGGCATTCCCTCAAATATAATGCAATTTCAGTGTTCACCCATTAAATCATGATTTTTAACTGATTAGCCTGCCACTAATAATGATTGCTTTATGTCACTTACATTTAATTTTATTTTTATTTTTATTGTGTTACTGTATTTTATGTTTTTATTGTATGAACTGCTTGAATTTGTTCATTGTTGTAAACTGCCCAGAGTGACCTCACTGCCAGATGGGCGGTATAAAAATCCAATAAATAAATAGATAAATAAATAAAAATGGACTTGACAGTATATCGTATATACCATGCAGTCTATCTGTAGACACTAGAGGTCTCTAATATTGCCTACAGACAAAGACAGAGGCAAGACTATGGCATTCATTTCTTCCCAGGGTTTGTAGACACATTTATATGTCACACATGTCAGGCAGCAGGTTAATCTATTTGGAAGCAAAAGAGCAATTAGAAGTCGAAATTCGGCACCAATAAGCCTAATGAGTGTTTGCTTTTCATAAGCTTTTATGATCCAACCATGTTCCTTCTGATACATAGAGTGGTACGGCCTCATGTGCTACTCCTCCTTGAAAGACCCAGAGCTCTGTGCACACTTTGATGATTGGGGGAGAGAGTGGGATTTTTTTTTGGGGGGGGGGGGTGTACCGAGAAGGAACAAGGTGTGTGGCTGAGGAACTTCTCGCCTATGTGAAATTGATCATTTGGTTCAGCAATGTATCTTGCATCCTCTGCCCCACTGTCTAGGGAATGGGCTAACCTATGAGAAAATAAATTCTGGCCATTCCCACCTCTACTAGAAAAGGTCTTTTTGCATGGCCATGTCACACAAAAGAAGAGTTTTGGTGCAAATCATTTCCCAGCGTTTTCTTTTAGCCATCACCGCTCCTCCTTCTTTCCTACTTCTCAGTATAAATGGTTACATCCAGAATGACATTGGGCGTTTATACACAACCCCTAAACTCCGGGGCAAATGGCTCCCAGCTCCGGAGCTTAAAAATCTTTCCCCACCAGCTCCGGAATTTACAGGAAATTAAGTGCGACCACGCCCACTTTAGCGCGTCCCAGCGCACCTTTCAAGTACCTGCTCTCTGGAGGTGAAAATTCTTTGATGCGGTGTAATGATAGTGAGTGTGGGGCTCTCCTCACTTCTGTTTGTTGTTTTTTGGCTCCCGACCCTTTAAGAGCTACTTAAGAGACTGGAATGTTGCTGCGGCAAGAGGGCAAGAGCGAGAGGCAGAACGGAAGTGAGCCACGTCTCTTTTCTTCCTGTTTTTTCTCCCTCCCCTCACGCAGCCAGCAGCCAGGAGTGCGGAGGGGGTGGGAACGCAGGAACAGCGACAAACCCCTAAGATCTCTGGTCCAAATTTAAGTGGCCAGCGGATCTTAGGGGTCGTGTGAAAAGGCCCATAGACATTTATCTATTTATTTTTGTATTTGTTAACCGTCCCATTTTCCCGAAGGAACTCACGGCAGTGTACAACATGTTGCAGGAACAACTTACTCAAACATACAAACACCATACATCAACGAATCAAATACAGTAATAATAATTAAGACAGCAATATAAAAAGAACAAATGAAATAAAATAAAAAATATGCAAGCCGCATCAGCAGCCAAACTACACAAACAAACTCCAGCAAGGCAAATCAGGAGGCAGCAGACAGACAAACTAATAACAGGCCACTGGGTGCTCGAAGAGTACCCAAAACATTCCATAAAGAGCAATGCCCTTCTAAATGCCAGCAGCAAGTCCAACTGCCTGATCTCCACCAGCAGTTTGTTCCACTTTTTGTCGGGGTGGCCACCGAGTATGCCCGGTTCCGAGTAGAAACCCTTCAGGCCTCTCTAGGTTGGGGCCACCCGAAGTGATAGGGAAAGTGAAGCTCTGGTCAGTCTGGACATCCTGATGCTAAGCACAGATGTACCTTGAAAACACACGTTCTCATTGATTCCAGGAACTCTTCCTGTCCGCTTCCATGAAATCTGACTGATAAACGAGTGTGTCAAGGATCACAGCCAGAGTTTTTGGAGAATGTGCTCAGGGTAATTCTCCACATTACAATGGTTGTATTGTTGACAATACGGATCTCCAGATAGCTCAGTGGTTTAAGTATCTGGCTGGATTGCTGCAGATTGGGAGAGTTTGATTCCCCACTGTGTCTCCCGGGAGAAGACTGAGCAGGCTGCACAATCCCAGGGTACCCGCAGAAGAAGGGAAGAGTAACCACTTCTGAGTTATCTTTACCTGAAAAGGGTCTTCATAAGTCAGAATTAACTTGTTGGCACATGATTATTGTTGGTATTATTATTGACAACAACAGTAAGGATCTCCTCCCTTTAATTCTGGAGTGGAGTGTAGTTTGATTTACATTAGGAAGAGAATCCACCACGAAGGCAGTTAGTTCATCTCTCCCTCCCAGGATTTTAATCACAAAAGGAGTTACCCAACACTGCAGTCAACGGATGCTGTCCCTCCCCCACCACCCACATTGCTAATTCCAAGGGATTTCAGCATTGCAATGGGGTAAGGCAATAACACTCCCCTCCCCGCGCATCATATGCAAATCAAGTCCCTTCATGCCTAGGCTTAGAGAAAGAAGGTGACCCTTTACCTCACTCCACGTCACTCATCTGACATACCATGTGGTCGGGCCCATTGAATTGTCTCTTTTATAACACACAGATGGACAACTATAAACACATGGGATAAAAATCTTTTAAAATCCAGTGGCTGTAAAAGTAACCTTTCGACATTATATAAGTACTCAGAGTTTTACTTTCTTAGATTAGTTTTAGTAGTAACAAACTCATGCTAGAAAAAAAATGCCCCGTCAAGCAAGAGGGGAAATATGTCTTCATTTTTTTAAAAAAGTGTGTGTTCTTTTTGTTGTGTTTTATTTAGCAATTACTTGGGGAAATTTAGGACCATGTCAAAAAAAAAAAGGTTACCCTTTGAGGAGCCCTTCATAAATTGCAAACCATCCTACTCAATACATATTGTCATCTTGGCAAGTCCTTCTAACGGATTCCCCCACCACTACCTGCCGGCCCCCTCTGCCTTGCTCCAAAAGTGTATTTTATGAGGCTGTTACTAGCCGATGCTGCAAGGCTCAGCCTAATGAATCTGTCACCAAGGCTATTGATTGACATGCCAGTGTAAGTGAGACATGTGATTCCAATTGACTTCCTAATTACTGCTGCTGTGATGTCTCACCAACTGGTAAGGTCAGGGGTTAATAGGCTGGATGCTCCGTTCTTGCTGCCTCTGGAACCCGGAGTTAAACTAGCTCCTTAGAAGTCAATACCTGAATCAAGTTCTCAAGGCTGCTTCAGAAGCTGATCAATTAAGTCTTACTTCTCCCTCTTTCCCGTGGCCTGACAAGAGGCTGATGTAGCACAAGGTGGGGAGGGGGGAGAGGGGGAAGGGACACTGAGAGTTCACAAGCAGAAGGTTTTAAGGTACTTTATGGATGTAGGGGCTGGAGATGAGCAATTGTTCAAAGGCTTAATGCAGCAGGGTGTGAGTGATGTGCCTTTGCAGGGTGAGTACTTGGGAGGCATCAGCTCAGGCGTGGTGATGCGCTGCTCCCAGGGACAGTGCTGCGGGTCTCCTTGTTTGCTTGGCTTAATTTTTAATTAATTTATTTATTTTTGCAAATTGTAATGGCTTTTTTTTTCCATTTAGGGGGCCGATCATTTGATTAGCAGATCAAATTGCAATTCACAGCTTGGCGATTCTCTTTCTGAAGGACTGTGAAAGACTTGTTTTGTGCCTCTGTGGACTAAGGTTTCCGAAAACTGTCGGCTGCAAAGTCAGCACCTCGGCGGTTCGAGTCCCGGGCGCCATGCAACGGAGCAAGCTCCCACTGTTAACCCCAGCTCCTGCCAACCTAGCAGTTTGAAAGCATGTAAATGCAAGTAAATAAATAGGTACAGCTGTAAAAAGCAGGAAGGAAAAACAGTGTTTCCTTGCAGCCATGCCGGTCACGTGGCCATGGACTTGCACAACACTGGCTCTTTGGTTTGACTATGGAGATGATCACCACCCCTAGAGTTGGACACAACTAGCATGCATGTGTGTGGGGGGGGGGGTGGGGGGGACCTTTACCACCACTAAAACCAAGACTGAAAAAAATGTGGGTGAGTACAAAGTAACTGCCTCAATTTCTCTCTGAGCCTTTGACTTTTCCAAATTAAAATTGGACAGCTCTAAGGTGTTGGCAGTCTTTTGATTAGCAATTATTAATAAAATATGATGGAAAATGCAGTCATTTGATGAACAGAATTTTTGTCAACTTGACTGGAAAATGACAGTAAATAGCCAGGGCAAACCCTGATTGTGATATTATTTCTAAAAGTGAGGCATCCAGGTGTACAAGCCAGCTGTTTTTCACATCTCAAATATCTCTCCTAATCAGAAATTGATTGATTCATTGACTCTTAACTTCCCCCTCTTATCTAGCTATTCAGCATATAAGAGCTCCATGCTCCAGTGCCTGGATCATCTTAATTGTTGTAAATAGGGATGGGCATTTCATTTTGGAACTAGTCGGTTACGAGACGAACCATGCGAGTCCAGGTGGTACTCGGAACCGGCTGATATACACGGATCCAATTGCTTTACCTTTCTCTCTGCTGGTCCAAAACTGAGCGCAATGAGGAAGCACATTGCGATGTCATCTTTCCTGCTCCGTGCTGCTGGCCAATTAGAGAGGGAGGGGGATGATTCCTGTCCCTACACAGATCCTGATTGGCCAGCATCAAGGATCTAGCACAAATGATGTCGCAGCATGCTTCCTCATTGGATGTTAACCAACACAGAGAAAAGTAAAGCAATTGAATCTGCCTGTATCAGCCAGTTTCGAGGACCACCTGAGCTTGCGTGGTTTGTTTTGTAACCTATAGGTTCCGGGGAAAAAAATGTCCATCCCTAGTTGTAAACTGCACAGGAGTAGCCTCACTGCCAGATGGGCCGTATAAAAATCCAACAAACAAACAAACAAACAAACACATTTTAAATAAATACAGTAGTATGTTTTGTTGTTGTTGTTGTTCTTGTTGTTCACTCGTTTAGTTGTGTCCAACTCTTCATGACCCCATGGACCAGAGCTTGCCAGGCCTTCCTATCTTCCACTGCCTCCCGGAGTTTGGTCAAATCCATATTGGTTGCATCGATGACACCGTCCAACCATCTCATTCTCTGCCGTCCTC
Source organism: Phrynocephalus guinanensis (assembly GCA_037367245.1). Taxonomy (NCBI): domain Eukaryota; kingdom Metazoa; phylum Chordata; class Lepidosauria; order Squamata; family Agamidae; genus Phrynocephalus; species Phrynocephalus guinanensis. The sequence continues at coordinate 113,096,020 of CM074738.1, forward strand.
TTTTCCTTTCGCCTTCAATCTTTCCCAACATCAGGGACTTTTCCAAGGACTCCTCTCTCCTCATGAGGTGGCCAAAGTACTGGAGCCTCAGCTTCAAAATCTGTCCTTCTAGTGAACATTCGGGATTGATTTCTTTCAGGATGGATAGGTTTGATCTCCTTGCAGTCCAGGGGACTCTCAAGACTCTCCTCCAACACCACAGCTCAAAAGCATCGATTCTGTGGTGATCAGCCTTCTTTATAGTCCAGCTCTCACTTCCATACATCACTACTGGAAAAACCATAGCTTTGACTACCCTGACCTTAGTTGGCAAAGTGATGTCTCTGCTCTTTAGGATGTTACCTAGGTTTGCCATTGCTTTCCTCCCAAGAAGCAGGCGTCTTTTTATTTCGTTGCTGCAGTCGCCATCTGCAGTGATCAAAGAGAAACCCAAGAAAATAAATTCTGCCGTTGCCTCCATTTCTTTCCCTTCTATTTGCCAGGAGGTGATGGGACCAGTGGCCATGATCTTAGTTTTTTTGATGTTGAGCTTTAGCCCATTTTTTTCCACTCTCCTCTTTCACCCTCATTAAGAGGTTATTTAATTCCTCCTCACTTTCTGCTATCAGAGCAGTATCATCTGCATATCTGAGGTTGTTGATATTTCTTCCGGCAATCTTAATTCCGGCTTGTGATTCATCCAGACCTGCCTTTCACATGATGTACTCTGCATATAAGTTAAATAGGCAAGGTGACAATATACAGCCTTGTTGTACTCCTTTCCCAATTTTAAACCAGTCGATTGTTCCATATCCAGTTCTGATGGTTGCTGCTTGTCCCTCGTATAGATTTCTTAGGAGACAGATAAGGTGGTCAGGCACTCCCATTCCTTTAAGGACTTGCCATAGTTTGTTGTGGTCCACACAGTCAAAGGCTTTGGCATAGTCAATGAAGCAGAAGTATATGTTTTTCTGGAACTCTCTGGCTTTCTCCATTATCCAGCGCATGTTGGCAATTTGATCTCTAGTTCCTCTGCCCCTTCGAAATCCAGCTTGCACTTCTGGAAGTTCTCTGTCCACATACTGCTGAAGCTTCCCTTGTAGAATTTTGAACATAACCTTGCTAGCATGTGAAATGAGTGCAATTGTGTGATAGTTGGAGCATTCTTTGGCGTTGCCTTTCTTTGGGATTGGGATGTAGACCGATCTTTTCCAGTCCTCTGACCACTGCTGAGTTTTCCAAATTTGCTGGCATATCGTGTGCAGCACCCTTACAGCATCCTCTTTAAAGAGTTTAAAGAGTTCAATTGGAATGCCATCACCTCCACTGGCCTTGTTGTTTGCAGTGCTTTCTAAGGCCCACTTGACTTCACTTTCCAGGATGTCTGGCTCCAGGTCAGCAACTACACTATCTTGGTTATCAGGAACATCCAGCTCTTTCTGATATAATTCCTCTGTATATTCTTGCCATCTCTTCTTGATCTCTTCTGCTTCAGTTAGGTCCCTACCATTTTTGTCCTTCATCATATCCATCTTTGCACAAAATGCCCCTTTAATATCTCCATTTTTTAAATAAATCTCTGGTTTTTCCTTTTCTGTTGTTTTCCTCTATTTCTTTGCACTGTTCGTTCAAGAAGGCCGTCCTGTCTCTCCTCGCTATTCTTTGGAAGTTTGCATTCAGTTTTCTGTATCTTTCCCTTTCTCCCTTGCATTTTGCATCCCTTCTCTCCTCCGCTATTTGTAGGGCCTCGTTGGACAACCACTTTGCTTTCTTGCATTTTCTTTTCTTTGGAATAGTTTTCATCGCAGCCTCCTGTACAATGTTACAAGCCTTTATATATACAGTAGTATATATAAGGACTGAAAAAATTGGACATGTTTAGCCTTAAGAAAAGAAGATTGAGGGGTGATATTATAGCATTTTTCAAATGTTTGAAGGGCCGTCATACAGAGGAAGGGCAGGATCTGTTCTCGATCATCCCAGAGCGCAGGGCACACAATAATGGGCTCAAGTTAAGAGAACCCAACTTTTGCCTGAATATCGGGAAAAACCTCCTGTTAGAGCAGTATACAGCAATGGAACAAACTCTCTCAAGAGGTGGTGAGCGCTCCAACGCTGGGGGCACTCAAGAACAATTTGGAACCTGGCAGATATCCTTTGATTTGCATTCCTACCTTGAACTGGTGTTTGGACTTGATGGCCTTATAGACCCCTTGCAACTTCACTGTTCTATCATTCTATGATATATAGTTCCCCACTCTGCTACCGGTACTTGCCCAGTCCTCATCTATCCAATACCTGCTGCATCAGTGAAGAGTAGGTGATGAACCACAAAAGTTGAAAACAGGGGGTAGTGGAGAAAAGATAGTCACTTGTAGTGTTGAGATCATAAAAATCTTGCATGCTTTTGAACATTGGACATCAGTTCTCCCTGCCACAGGATGTGGTGGTGGCATCTGGCCTGGATGCCTTCAGAAGGGGATTAGACAGATTCCTGGAGGAAAAGTCCACCACAGGTTACAAACCATGATGGAGTTGTGTAATCTCTAGACTTAAAACCAGGGCACTTCAAGGGCCAGATGCAGGGGAGTGGTATCAGGAGACAGATATCTGGTCTTGTGTGCTCCCAGAGGCATTTGGTGGGGCCACTGTGAGATACAGGAAGCTGGACCAAATGGGCCTTTGGCCTGATCCAGCATGGGTCTTCTTATGTTATTCTATTCTTATGTTCTTATTGACCGATCAGTGCACTGTGTGCGTGTATTTAGAGAAAAACCCATTAGGGAAGGCAGGCTCTCATTAGGGCTTTAAATACAGACACTGCTGTAACAATTGTCGAACTATGATAATTTTAGAAGAGGCAGCTATGTTAGTCTGTGCTAAATCAAAGTAAAAAATAAAGACAAAAAACATTGTGTCACCTTAATGACCAACGGCTATATTTTAAAGTGAACTTTCATAGACAAGTCCACTTCTTCAGACTCTTATGCCTGAACAACATATTATTCAGGGCATGATTCAAAGTGCTAGAGCTGACCTATCAACCCCTAAATGGCTTGGGCCCAAAAAGCAAGACTCCCTTCATCAGCCTGTCCAGGTGTTAAGATCATCAGGAGAGGCCTCTTTCTCAGTCCCACCACTCTCACAGGGGCCTTGGGTGGAGACAGAGGAGAGGGCCTTCTCTGTGGCTGCTGCCAGACACTGGAACATTGCCAAGGCCACAGGGAGGCAAGAAATGAAGTTTTTTTGTTGTTGTTGTTGTTGGTTTACTGAGATATATAGGTTTAGTCACTAGCCTAGGCTGTGCTTGAAAGGGGAGTCTGACGGATAGATAGAGTGTTTTTGTTTTTGGTCTATTTTTAAACAGTGTTTTCAATCAGCCTTCAGCGTTTAATTGCATTTGTTCTTGTTGTTTTTTTTTTTTAATTGCTCTTAGCTGACTTTGGTGCTAACAGGAAGCAGGAGTGTTGATGTAATTAGTTATTTTGGGCTGATCCTGGCAATACATACATGGATCTTGTTATGAGGCAGTGAAGAAGGAGTGAGATGATGAAGGGTTCTGGGGTATTTTTCCTCCAGTGTGTAGCTGATTATGTAAACTGAAACACTAGGGTCGTGCTCTGTGTATATGTATGTTTATAAAAAACATAAACACAAGCACACGGCCAACTACAAATCCAGCTTTCATGATACGGTGTATCCGCCTTCAACGCTATTTCCCTCTCCTCAAAATTAAAGCCAAAAAAAATAATAATCTTGAGAAGGACATTGAAAATAAGCAGAAGTCTTTTCATTTGTTCATTTAGGTACTCATTGAGCCCCTCTCCCAAAATACTGTGCAGAGGTGGTTTAATAATAACATAGCTCTAACATTGGTAGCAGTTACCTTGGAACAGACGTTGCGAAATTTCAATCGTTATACAATCCCCTCTCCCTCCCCGCCCCACGTATCAATCCTTTAGGGAACAGGACTGTATTAATTGGGGCCATGTAAGTACCTTAGATAGAATGTTCTGAAATTAGATTAATTTTCTTCTCAGTACCTTAGAGGGATCTGAAACAGGTTCATCACTCACCTGAGAGAAACTATGTGAGGCAATGAAAGATGCTACCTGAACGACATTCATATTCTGATGGTGTTTCAAATTAGGTCAGGTCCAAACCTGGGACTTAAGTATAAAAAGAAGACATACACGGACACCTTTCCTCACAATTTTTCCTCTCAAAAACTCATTCTTGCTGAGGGCAACTGGAATCTGTGCCAAGCAGAAGCTGCACCCATGAGGTGTGCAAGAAATGTAATGGGCACCATGGTTCCCAATTGGGGGAGTTATTAGTTATATGCTTTAAAAGTGATACACTTTGGGTGAGACTTTGGATAAATGCGAAGGAAGCAGACCTGTGTGTGATTTTGATGGGAATCTTGTCCTGTCCCAACCTCCTTTTGTTTTGTGTACCATTCTTTGTAGAAGTGAGGCACCTTTTTTTTCTTCAGGTCAGTTTCCCCTGAGCAACTGGCTGCCTGAAGGGGTTTTTGAAATAAATGTTTGAGCCTTACTGCTAAGAATGAGGTGTTGGTATGGCTTCTCCACCTTTTTTAAAAGTGTGGTATTTCTTGGAGCCTTTTAAATACAGGTTTTAGCTTTAAATGTTGCCTTTTAATTAATGTTTTAAGATGGTTCGTTTGTAAGGAGAAAAACCAAGGTAATTTTTTATTTATATTTATATTTATATTTATATTTATATTTATAATTTAAATAAATAAATAAATAAATAAATAAATAAATAAATAAATAAATAAATAAATGGAAAGATGTGAAGGGAGTTATCTGAAACTATCAGGGAATTTTGAGTAGATCCGAGATGGAATTAGAAATAAAATGGGCATTGTGTTTTGAGTGGTGACATTCTGGAACTAGTGGGCAAAAATGAAGAACAAAATCATTCATGTTATGGAGAACTTGGGCAGCGGGACCTGCCACCCCTGCCTGCCACATCTTCGCTCGCTGCCATTGAACAGGGAGCTAAAATTCAATGGGCGGAGAATCCATCTGAAGGCTCGTTCCAGGGTTGCATTGCAATCCTAACTCAAGGGGTGTTGCCAGCTGCAAGGAGTTCGGGATAAACAGAAGCCTCTTCTGCCTGCAAAAATCTGCTTGCGTGAGCAGAAATTGCCTTGTGTTGGAGATAAACCTACTCACCCTTCTGCTGGCTGATCCTAGATCAGTGTTGGTGAACCTATGGCACGGGTGCCAAAGGTGGCACTCGGAGCTCGTTCTGTGGGCACCCGACATCACCCCTTCACAGCCACCTGGATTCAGGTTAAATTGCTGCATTGGCACCTTGCAAAAAAAATAGTGGGTTTTGAATTGCAGTTTGAGCACTTAGGCTCTAAAAAGTTTGCCATCACTGTCCTAGATGTTTGCTGGCAGGGGAGATTGGTAGCACGGTGCCCCTACAGGCAAGCCATCAGAATGGCCAGACAGAATGTGGAGAGAAGGTGAGCAAAGAATTTCCACGATTTAGTGGGGATTCGAATCCAGCACTCTAATCTTTACACCATGCTGTGCAGTGTGACCCCAATGAAACACCTCAAGAAGGTATTTTCCAGAGGCGTCTATAGCCTCTAGTGCAAGAGTGAAACAAGGAGAGTTTTGCTTTTATTTTATTTTATTTTATTTTATTTATTTAGAGTATTTTTACCCCACCTTTCTCCTTGGAAAAGGACCTAAAGCGGCTTACAGTAATGAGGGACAATATACAGTCCAGTACAATGAAGACATATTAAAGTTTCAGAACAGGGAATTGAGGGACCTCTTACAGCATTAAAAGACAGCATTAAAGCTACAAGAGAATGTGTACAATTCTGGTCACCGCATCTCAAGAAAGACATAGTGGAACTGGAAAAGGTGCAGCAGAAGAGAGCGACTAAAATGATTACTGGGCTGGGTGCACCTCCCTTATGAAGAAAGGCTAAAACAATTGGGCCCTCTTTAGTCTGGAAAAAATGAGCTTGAGGGGGACCAGGATATGATTGAGACATACAAAATAATGCAGGGTAATGAGTAAAGTGGATAGAGGGAAGCTCTATCTCCCTCTCTTGAAAATACCAGAACTAGGGGACATACACTCAAATTGAGTGCTGGGGAGAGTAAGAACTGACAAAAAGAAAATATTTTTTCACCCAGCGTGTTGTAAGTCTATGGAACTCCCTGCTTTGGAGGATGTGGTGATGGCATCTGGCCTGGATGCCTTCAAAAGGGGGTTGGACAGATTTCTAGAGGTCTCTTCCAACATCACGGGTTACAAAAAATTCCATCATGATGGAGATGTGTAATCTCTAGGCTTTAAAACCCAGGGTACTTCAAGGGCCAGATGCAGGGGAGATAGTATCAGGAGACAGATATCATAGTCTCATGCGCTGCCAAACGCATCTGGTGGGTGCCGCTGTGAGTGTACAGGAAGCTGGACTAGATGGGTGTGTGTTGGCCTGATCCAGCAGGGCTCTTTGAATGGGAAGTTCTTATGTTCTTATGTAATGTGAGCAGTTAAAGAGATAGTAAATCCAGATACAGGATGGGAGACACCTGGCTGGAGAGCAGTACATGTGAAAGGGATCTGGGAGTCTGGGTGGACCACCGATTGAACATGAGTCAGCAGTGTGATGCAGCAGCCAAGAAAGCTAATGCGATTCTTGCCTGCATCAATAGAAGGATAGTGTCTCGAGAAAAGGAAGTGATAGTGCCACTCTATTCTGCTCTGGTCAGACCCCAGCTGGAGTACTGTGTCCAGTTCTGTGCACCTCAATTTTTAAAGGATGTTGACAACCTTGAATGAGACAAGAAGAGGGCGACCAGGATGGTTGAAGATCTGGAAGAAATGTCTTACATTAGGAACGGCTTAGAGATCTGGGAATGTTTAGCCTTACAAAAAGAAGACTGAGAGGGGATAAGATAGCTATGCTTAAATATTTGAAAGGATGTCATATTGAAGAGGGGACTGGTTTGTTTTCCATGGTTTCAGTGACTAGGACTCGGGGAAGTGGTTTCAAACTGCAGGAAAAGAGGTTCAATCTTAGGAAGAACTTCACGACGGTTAGAGCTGTTCGGCAGTGGAATATGCTGCCGCAGAGGGTGGTGGAGTCTCCTTCTTTGGAGGTTTTTAAGCAGAGGCTGAATGGCCATCTGTCGGGAGCGCTGTGATGGAGGTTCCTGCATGGCAGGGGGTTGGACTTGGATGGTTCTCGAAGTCTCTTCCAACTCTATGATTCTATGATTCTAAAAATTCCATCACTGTTGCTCTAATAGTATTTCGATGCCTTGCTGGCAACTTGAACCCAGTTCTCTGTAATTCAAGTGCAATAATTCAACTACATAGTGACACACGACTATGTGTGGGAGTGGACCCATTTGCCATGGGGGGGGGGATGTGTTTTTTTGATATGTTGCCATTGTATCAAATATGGCTACACAGATGTGTGTGTGTGTGTGTGTGTGTGTGTGTGTGTGTGTGTGTGTGTGTGTGTGTGTGTTCCTGACAAATAATGTAGGAAATGTTTGAATGGGAAGAAAGAGAAAATAGAAGTCTGTCTGGTTTCCTTCAAAATATTCTGAATCTAGTTTAGAGTGAACTTTCTGATGGGAATTGATTACAAGACCCTATCAATCCCGGGACCAGTTTTCTGCCCACTTTAGATCTGGAGAAAAGTAAGGCGAGAGAGAAGCATGGGCTGGTGTGTGCTGTATTCTGATTGATTATGGACCAGGTTGCATTAGACAATATAGATCATTTTGTCAATATGAATTTTGCCATGAAAAATGAAGTATTTTTTTTGACAGAGGCCCCACTTTCAGAAATTAGCTAAAAAAGCTTGGCACGAGCAAGAAAAGTCTCCGTTGATTTTATTTTTTATTTTATTTTATTTTTTTACACCTGAAATTCGAAGAAAGGGGAGAAAAATCATTAGACACTCAGGAGCAGCAATAATTCATCCATATCTCTGTGTTATGTACAAATAATGCCAAAGGGTACTGGGCTGCGAACATCACTTTGTCATCTGCGTGTCGTGACAGACAATGCTCAAGAGTCTTCATTTATTGCTGCTAATTCTTGGGTGCTGCTCTGAGCGTGGATCAAAGAGTGTGAGATCTTTCTAAGAGTTTCCTCTTGTTTTTAATGACCATCAAATCTGAACGCCTGCTGTTAAGTAACCACGTTTACTTTTAAAAGGGACTTTCAGAAAGCACGGATGCGGCAAATTATTTGCCCAATCTGAGGGGACTCAAACCATACCAAATCCTCATATCCTTTTTTTTCTGCTAGTAAATATGGCTCTTTTGGCTGTGCTGCCCAATAAGAAATCTGAGTTGATTTGGGAACCACAGCTTCTAACATGAGAGATGTTCAGAGCTCATTTTGGTGGTGTTGTGATGATGTTTTGGACCACAACTCCCAGAATTCTAAGCTTAGATTGCCAATGGCAAAGGACTGTTGGAGTTGTGGTCCAAAACATCTGGAGGGCCGAAGTTTGGACCTGCCTGGACTATATACTATCCATGGTCCTCGGTGGTGTGGTGGTAATGCTTCGCTGACCCCAGGAAAATGTTGGTTGATATAGGCAGTGTGACAATAGCAATTAGAAACTGGAGATTGCTAAAGAGTCTGTGGAACTCCCTGCCATAGGGTGTGGTGATGGCATCTGGCCTGGATGCCTTCAAAAGGGGATTGGACAGATTCCTGAAGGAAAAGTCCATCACAGATTTCAAACCATGATGGAGATATGTCATCTCCAGGCTTAAAACCGGGGTACTTCAAGGGCCAGATGCAGGGGAGTGGTATCAGGAGATAGATATCTAGTCTCGTGCACTCCCAGAGGCATTTGGTGGGGCCACTGTGAGATACAGGAAGCTGGACTAGATGGGCCTTTGGCCTGATCCAGCAGGGCTCTTCTTATGTTCTTATGTTCTGATAAAAATGGGTGGTTCTTAGAAAACTGCCACACAATGAATTAGTTCATTCAGTTTATTAGACAGATATAGGAACACAGAGTTTTAGGTAATATATAGCAAGAATATAGCAAGCAGGTATCACACACAAAGCAAGTATCACGCACAGCAAAGATGTTAGTGGGAGTTCCATCACAGCATTGTTGGCCCATAGTACGGACCGAAACCCTGCTGGTCTGGCCTCCCCCTAAGTGGTCTCTTACACTTTTTATACCTTTTTCGTAACCGCAGCTTACGCATGCTTTCTTAGATCACACCCGGTTAGCTATCATGATTCTTAGAATGACCTGACCTTATTTCCCAGTTCAAAGCTGGTTCCCCATTACTGGCTAACAGCCATATGTTGCTCTTAGCAAAATGATACCTCGGCACTGGATAGTGTCAACATGGGCTATTGTGACCTTAGTCTTGTCTTCTTACTTCCTAGCTTGGCTCCATTTTAGCTAACCACAAAATATTTGCTGATCTTCATAGACTGGCACCCACGCGCTTTATCTCTTTTTGTGGTTATGCCAATCCCTTAGTTGTGTCAATGAGACCTTCAGAGAAATGTATCTGACACCCATAGTGGGGTTTAACATTTTAGTATTGTTTATAATAATTTTTGCTTTTCTCATGTTTATAGATCCTTATCAGTTCTTATGAATAAGAGCTCAAATAAGATGCCCAGGTGTACTCACAATGCTTTCCCTCTCTCCTAGGAAGCTCCTTCTGTGCCACCTGCTTTTTGGACTACAATTCTCAGAATCAAAGAAAAACAAGTAGCAAAAAACAAACAAACAAACAAAACACAGGTGGCCAAAGTGAGCAGAGGACAGACCTGGAACTCTCTCTGCTGAGTTTTTCACCCTCCCTTCAACGCTGCAGTGGTTGCTGTCAGAATCGGGGACCTGTTTAGATTTTTGTTGTAAATTGCTGTGGGAACCAATCTGCAGTTGTGCAATAAAACCTTCCTGAGACACTGATGAAATTGTTCAGCTTTTTCTTCCCGCGGCACGAACATCTATCATCCTCTGATATTGCAAAATCAGTAAGAAAAAGTTAGAGCGGGTGCCAGGGAGACAAACATTTATGTAATCCCAGAGAGAAAAAAGAGAGTGAAATATACCTACTGTAAAATAAAGTACAGTTAATTCTGCTGCATAGAAAGCCACAAGGGATTGGGTGGAAGGTACACAGATTTGTATTCTTTCTCTTTAGTAAGCAGTGACCCAACAGAAGAGAGCAGAACCCAGGGAACATATCATGCTGCTTCTGTTAACAGTATTTCTTAGAACCAACACTGCCCTAAACCCTTTAACCCCATTTCTCTGTTAAACATACTCAAAATTATTCAGTGCAGTTAAATTCAGTACAGTTGAACTGAAAATAAACTTCTAACCGAGTTTTTAATAAAAAGAGAAAACCATTTCTAGCATCATTGCATGACAACCAAGAAAAGCTAACTTATAACAATGCAGTGGAACCTTGACTTACCTCATTAATCCGTTCTGGAGGTCTAGACATAAGTCAAACATGCCTTAAGTCAAATGAACTTTTCCCATAGAAAGTAATGGGAAAGTGGATTAATCCATTCCAGATGATGAAAAAGACCCCCGAAAACAGTAATTTAACACAAATTTGACTGGGATAGGAGATTCCTTCCAGGGATGTAAATGAAATGTCTCTTCAAAGAGAGGAGGAGGCAGTGGAATTATAGTCCACAAGTTATATGCCTCCACTTTTTAATGTTCATCGCAACAAGGTCTAACATTTAAGTTTTACTGATTTTTAACCTGACGTTCCAAGTTCTGAACAACTATATGCTTACCATTAGAGTCCCATAACTGTACAGCTTCCCAACTAAAATGCTTCCATTGTGGACCAGACTTCTGCAGCCAGATTTTTTACAAGACTGAGCCGACTGTCTAACCAGCGAGGCCAGCCCCGAGCTCCCGGCCCTTCTTCTCCTCCGGTGGCAGAGGCGGCTCCGGCGAGGCCGAGGACCAGCTCCAGGTGCTCAGAGCTGGCCTCGTTGAAGCCGCCGCTGCTGGAGGAGAGGAAGAAGGCAGGTAAAGTTTGGAGGCGGTAGCCACGATGCTGGGTAGTGGCTGCCGCCCGATTCCGGGGCCTTGCGCCAGGGCTCCGAGCTGTAAGTCAAAACCTGTGGCGCAAGTCAAACAGGCCTCTTCTTGCTGCAAGTCAAATATGCTGCAAGTCAAGTAGCATGTAAGTCAAGGTTCCACTGTATCCTGGAAAAGATTGGCCACTTTTTCAGTTGTAAAAAGAGATTTTAAAAATGAGTGCTTTTATCATGGCAAAGGCAAAAGGTTTTATGCCAGAACTGTCTCAGGGGAAAGAACGTTGCATTCTATAGTTTAGAAGGCCCTTTATACTGTTCACTGTAGTTTTGCCTTTGCCGTGCCTCCAAATATGATCTCAGTGTGTCAGTGCCTCCGGGAGAATTTAGCAGGTAGCACTGCCATCACAAGACTGTCCATTCTTCAGATGCAAAGGTACCGTTAATATAGTAAGACAGATAGCCACCCTATATTCATCATGACCACAGGGTCATAGTTCACAGCTATTTATTTCTAAAGGGCTAGAGAAGGACAATGGTGTCTGTGAAGATTCTCAGTCATTCAGGTGTCTGGAAGTTGAGTCACGGCAATTGGACTTCTTTTCTTGTGAGAGCAAAATGTTTCGCTACTCATCCAGGCAGCATTGTCAGTCATCTCTTGTCATCCTTGTAACCTTGCCTCAATCATCAATTCCAGTACAGACTGTAGCCAAGAAATCAGAGTTTCCAGGCACCACAATTTAGGAAGAATATTGACAAATGAATTGATCCAGAGAAGAGCAACCAAAATACTAAAGGATCTGAAAACCAATCCCTGTGAAGAATGGTTGAGGCTCCTGAGTGTAATTATCCTGGAGGATAATTGGAGAAGGATGTTGTAACCGTTGGCACAATATGTCAAAATATAGTTATATGGAAATGTGGGTGCAGCACATGCATTTAATGGACAAATAATGCCTGGAAGTGAGAAATGCTGACTTTGAGAGTCGTTTTTATCACAAATGGACAATTAAGATATGTTAACTTTACAAAAGATTTGCTCCTCGTAGAGAAGAAAACTGCTAGACCTTGATATGGGTCTACACAGCTGCCTATATCGTTGGTGACTGCTTGGGAAATTTAAAACAATGAGTATAATTTCTAACAGCGACAGTATCTTTTTTTTTAATCTTCTGACATTTGCTATTCTCCCCGCTCTCCTTATATTGTTTTTTGATGAGGGTGAGAGTGACTTGTTTCATTGGCCCTCAGGATAACATGGCCAATGCCCTATGATGGTTAAACTCCATTCCTTTTAAAAACTTATCATCTTCTTCATCACCAACGACCTCAACAAATGTGCCCTGTTGTCCTTGAAGGTGTAGCGTGCACGGGGTGTGTGTGAGTTGTCCAATATCCAACACTTCTTCCCTCATCCTACTTCCCTTCTCTCTTTTTTAATTTTTTTATTTTGAACCTTGCTGCAAAAAAAGGGGGTGGGGAATCAATTTCAATCAACACCGAGTGTAATATTATCAAATGTCAGCTGTTCAGGCTGTGTGCTCTGAAAATCATCCTTGACAGGTTCGCGTCGACTTAATTAAGTGCGCCAAAAAAAGAACAGAGGTGGGTGGAGTGTGGATATTTCTCGATTGCTGACTTCTTGTCTTTGAACCCCGCCAAAAACATTCTATTGGCAGTTTGGGGGAAGGGGGAGAATAGGGGACGGGGAGAGATTACCTTAGGGGATTTATTGATAGATCTTTGCCTGATATTGGAATGATTCCGTGGTAGATAAATCACATTTAGATTTGTTAGTAATTGAGTAGAATTGATTGAAGTGTTTGGACGGCCCCAGAGGGAGGTGGATAGTCCTTCTCGGTTCTATAGAGGTTGTCATCAGATAAAGGACCTTGTTGGCCAGGATGAATAAAAAAAGTCCAATTGTTTATATGATCAACGGTTGCTTCCCCACCGCCAGCACTGTGCTGTGTACCTCTTTTCCCTCCCACTGCCCTCTCTGACAAACTCCAGGTGTTGTCGACATCATTAGAACATTCGCTGGTTGTGAATAAAAATTAACACTGAGTGATTGGTAGCATGATCAAAAGCGTCACGGCCGTTTTGAAAGAGCTCATGATTGTTTTCCCATTACAGATGAAATGTATATAATCATGACGGTGGCCTTTCCTTCTCTCTCCATCTTCCTTTTGTAAAATTCACACAAAAAGAGGTTTCAGTGCACTTGTAATAAATTTATTTCTGGACAGGACAAAGCAGCTCAATTTAACCTGGCTAACGTATGCTTATTAAAATGATATTTCATCCGCAACCAGCTTTGTTTTTATTTTCGACAGTTGCACAGTGAAATCCTTCTTTCGTATATACTAAAAAATAGGGTAAGACCTCTTACTTTTGTGTTTTTTGTCAGGAATGAGGAGTTTGTTGTGGGACTTGCTGTCAAGTTGGACTTAAGTTGCTCAGGGTGCTTGACTTGGAACCCACTCAGGTTTTTATTTTTTTTCTCAGTCACTTGGACTTGATTTGTGACTTGAAGCCCACCCACCACTCTTTTCCCCATTAATTTCTTTTTTCCTTTCCTTTAGGGGGAAAAAACTTATTTTTAACAGAGACTCAAACTTGGGGCTTAGGACTTGGTGCCAAAGACTTGGACTTGGGACTTGGCATCAAAGACTTGGACTTGGGACTTGGTGCCAAAGACTTGGACTTGGGACTTGGTGCCAAAGACTTGGACTCAGACTTGGGGCTTGGGGCCAAAGACTTGGACTTGGGACTTGGCATCAAAGACTTGGACTTGGGACTTGGTGCCAAAGACTTGGACTCAGACTTGGGGCTTGGGGCCAAAGACTTGGACTTGGGACTTGGTGCCAAAGACTTGGACTCAGACTTGGGGCTTGGGGCCAAAGACTTGGGCTTGGGACTTGGCATCAAAGACTTGGACTTGGGACTTGGTGCCAAAGACTTGGACTCAGACTTGGGGCTTGGGGCCAAAGACTTGGACTTGGGACTTGGTGCCAAAGACTTGGACTCAGACTTGGGGCTTGGGGCCAAAGACTTGGGCTTGGGACTTGGCATCAAAGACTTGGACTTGGGACTTGGTGCCAAAGACTTGGACTCAGACTTGGGGCTTGGGGCCAAAGACTTGGACTTGGGACTTGGTGCCAAAGACTTGGACTCAGACTTGGGGCTTGGGGCCAAAGACTTGGACTTGGGACTTGGTGCCAAAGACTTGGACTCAGACTTGGGGCTTGGGGCCAAAGACTTGGACTTGGGACTTGGCATCAAAGACTTGGACTTGGGACTTGGTGCCAAAGACTTGGACTCAGACTTGGGGCTTGGGGCCAAAGACTTGGACTTGGGACTTGGTGCCAAAGACTTGGACTTGGGACTTGGTGCCAAAGACTTGGACTCAGACTTGGGGCTTTGGGCCAAAGACTTGGGCTTGGGACTTGGCATCAAAGACTTGGACTTGGGACTTGGTGCCAAAGACTTGGACTCAGACTTGGGGCTTGGTGCCAAAGACTTGGACTTGGGACTTGGTGCCAAAGACTTGGACTCAGACTTGGGGCTTTGGGCCAAAGACTTGGACTTGGAACTCAGACCCTGAGACTTGGCAGCATCCCTGTTTTCAGCCCTGCTGAGCTGTCAAGGATACAGAAAAGAATGATTTTGAAAACCATCTGGAAGTTGAGTCATGGCTACTGGACTTCTTTTTTGAGAAGTCCAGTAGCCATGACTCAACTTCCAGATAAACTCACCTGGATGACTGAGAATCTTCACAGACATTTTGAAAACCACTTTGGGAAAAGTGAATGCTTGAAGAAAAAAGGTTGATTGTTAATTCTACAGTCTTGTTCGCAGTGCCGAGTAGCCTATGACCATTGTTACAATGGATTTTTAGTGTAATAAATGTGTTTGCCCATGCTGGCCACATGGCCACAGACTTGCACAACACTGGCTCTTTGACTTAGAAATAGAGATGAGCGCTGCCCCTAGATTTGGACACGACTAGCATGGATGTGCGGGGGGAACCTTTACCTTTAGCCCCAAGTAAGACAAGTCCACTTATATAAGTGCAATTTGTAGCCATATACACACTTGACTAGGGGTGTGACGGCTCAGTGGGCTAGAGCACTGAAACTGTCGGCTGCAAAATTGGCAGCTTGGTGGTTCAAATCCCGGGTGCCACGCAGCGGAGTGAGCTCCCACTGTTAACCCCAGTTCCTGCCAACCTAGCTGTTCGAAAGCATGGAAATGCAAGTAGATAAACAGGTACCGCCATAAAATGTGAGAAGGTAAAACAGTGTTCTGTGTGCAGAAATGTGTTCAGCCATGCCAACCACATGGCCACGGAGTTGCTCAACACTGGCTTTTTGGCTCAGAAACGGAGATGAGCACCGCCCCTAGAGTTGGACATGACTAGCACATATGTGCGGGGGGGAGAGACACCTTTACTTGTGCTTTTATGGGGACACTAGCCACAAACCTTAATGGTGCCAAAAGGGGACTGCACAAACTCATAGAGTAAAAGGAAAAGTCTATCCCTATAACCCTCCTATCTGAATGAATAAATAGGCTTTGAATTTGTAGGGGGTAAATGTAAACCGGGAGAGGGAAAGTGGTAATCTTTGCATGTTTTAGGAAAGTGAGAAAATGTACTTGATATGTCATTCTCACATTGTGCTGGTTAGAGAATTCTAAACCACCACCACCCTGCAAAACAAACCAAGCATATATAGGTTTTACAGCTTAAAAATACGTCGACAAATGGGTGAGCTGTGACCAAATGTTGGGGTGAGGTGGGGGTGATGGTAACGTTGCAGCCACTTGAGCTTCCATCACAGGGCATGGAAGAGATGAGATGCCACCACCGAGGAGGCCTTGTCCTCTGAAGAGAAAGTCCATCCTCTGAAAATCTCAGGATGTGGATTGGGTATTTGGTGTTTCGGTCCTCAGCCCGTTCTCAAGCCTCTACCACCTGTTATAAGTTGGATTTCCTCAACAGCCAACAGAAAGGGGCGGGGGAAGAGGCAGACTCTTCACCCCTCCTGATTTTGTTTGGACACTTCCCACTCATGGTGCAGTGGTTAAATGCCTGTACTGCAGCTAAAACTGTGCTCACGACCTGGGGTTCAATCCCAGGTAGCTGGCTCAAGGTTCCCTCAGCCTTCCATCCTTCCGAGGTCGGTAAACTGAGTACCCGGCTTGCTTGGGGGGGGGCAATGTGTAGCCTGCATAATTAAATTGTAAACCACCCAGAGACTACTTGAAGTGGAATGGGGCAGTATATAAGCAGAACATGTTGCTTCAATGTTGCTCACACCCCTGATCACTTGGCAACTGGCAAAGATCACACACGTAAAGATGTCTTAATCGTAAGCATAATTAGACATAATAATACCACATGTGGCGCTGTATGATTAAGAAAATATATGATCATTAGTTATTAGATTAATGCCCTCGCTTGTGTAACGGGAAGCCATTTGCCAGCAGAAATGAACTAGCTCAATTTTCTGTAATTGACTGATCTCCCATAGAGATCATGGGGGGCATTTGGAACTTCAGTAGATGTTTCCCTTAGATGCTGGGAGAGGGAAGAACCCACATGCTGTCCTTTTGGGAAGTGGAGAAGGACCTACAGATACCAAAGTGTTCTGCTTTTATACCGCTGCCCCCCCCCATAGTGCTTAAAGCAATCTCTGGGCAGTTTGCAGTTCATTTATGCAGGCTACACCACTGTCGGTGGCTGTTGCAGTGGCACCCAAATTTATTGGCGGAAATCCCATTCTGTTGCCATGCATGCACAATGCGGTGCTGCAAGAAGTGGTGTGGAAAAGGCTGAGATAGGGCAGAAGTACTTTCCACAAAGCAGCTCGGCCAGGGGCATGGTGCGGGGAGGACAAGGGGGTGGGGCACCCCGGCGCAGCAATTAGGGGGTGCTAAATCACCCCCACTCCCCTGCCCGCCATCTCTGAATCCGGCTGCAGGCAAGAAGGCATGCGCGGTGGGTGCGTGCCCTCCTCTCCTCCAACTCTTCGTTGCAACCCGCACCCCACGCCCGCCCCACGCCTGCAGGGGAGGACCAGAGGTGCGCAAAAATAACTTTGGCCACAGGTGCTCCAAAATGTTGCTGTGCCACTGAGCTGGGCAGACATGTCATACAACAGTTGCAACAGAATCCAGAAGTCTAGCTGCCTCTGCGTAATAGACTGGAACAGGCAGGCTTGTTGATGGTAAATGCTCGATGGTAAAAAGCTCTCTCCCCTCATCAGCTAGACACTTTTATTAGTCCTCCCAAATTCCATCCACGCCATCAGAGACCACCTAATCCACACACAGCTTACATCTTCTTGAGCATGCTCCATAGAATGGCATCTCTGGAATGCAAAACCCCTACGCTTTTCAGCGCCATGTTTTCCAGAGGCCTTTACCAAGCTCCCATTGGGCAGCCTATTACCCATAATACAGTGTTCTCAGTGTGATGTCAGAGTTCTCAGATCTATTCTGCAGAGACAGAGCTATTCTGTTAGAACACACAAGCTAATATAATATCCCTACAATAGACATGGGCACGACTTGGCGAAATTGTCGTTTATTTATTTTATTATTATTTTATTTTATTTTATTATTATATTTGTATCCCGCTTATCTTCTAAAGTAGAACTCTAAGCGGTGAACAGAGGGCGAACAAGCGCCAAACAAACAACAGTAAAATACAACAAAATCAAATGAAAAACAGTATCAATAAAACAGTGTAAAGACAAATAAAGGATATAAAATCCTAGTGCATCCCAGCACCCCAGGAAGGCATAAGTCCTAACAATTAAAAAATTCAGAAGCACCAATAATCAGCAATCATAGATCGATAAAATCAGTAGCGATGGCGAGAAAAAAACAACGAATCGGTTATCGTTTCCGTTACCGTTTCCGTTACCGTTTCCATTACGTAATTGAAATGGTAACGATAATTAAGCCGTCAGAACTCGAACTCGAACCGAAAAAAGAAAAATTTGGTCGGGTTTTTCGTTTCCGTTTGTGGCATTGCGGTGATCGCGCAATGCGAAGCACAGAAAAAGTTTTTAAAAGTTTTTTTTAAAAAAAAACCCCGACTCCCGGCCAAAAAAGCAGGAGAAAATATGCCTGCCTGAGGCTTTGCCACCTACCAGAGGGGTGGTTTCTGGGGGGTCCCCAGCCTTTCCCCACCCCTTTTCTCCTGTCCTGGGCTGCTTGCACCAGGCTGGGGGTGTGTGTCATCCTCGTCGTCTCGCCATGCCATGCGGGGGGGGGGGATCCAAAATGGTGACCGCAATTTTTCTTTTGAAATCGTGGTAAAAAAACACACCAAATCACCACAGAAACATGTGAAATTTATTTATTTTAAATGCTTTAATTTTAATAGTAGCAGCAGTGGGTTTTTTATAGCAATAAAACGTCGTATTTATTTTATTTTATTTTATTTTATTTTATTTTTTTTTTTTTTTTTAGACCTGCCCATTTGGGTTGGGCATGGGATGGGACCATGCAAATTGTTTGAACCATTCCACCAATGGCATCGCCAGGTTTTTGACTGACACTTCTGGATGTCTTGGAGGGCATAAAAAGCCGAGGCACCTTCCAGAAATCGCAGTCGGGTCTCGGGTGTATGGATGTGGTTGAGGGAGGAGGGCTGGCTGCTGGTGCTGGTGTGATCCAATCGAGATTGAGGAGGGAGGCTGGAGGCTTTAGGATTTAAGTTAGGCAGGCAGGGAGGGAATTGAATTTAGAAAATAATTTCTTTGATTCCCTGCAGCTTTGTCTGCTGAAGGGAATAGCAGTTTATTTTTTATTTCTTCTCTGGCAGTTTTTTTTCTGATATTGGATAAAGGGGGAGGTTCGACTGGGAATGGGAGGTGTGGATTTATTTTAAAAATATATTATATACTACCATTTATTTTCTATTTTCCCAACTTCAATTTGCTTGCACACACACACATTTGGGGTGCAAGCCAAGAACAGAACCTCTATCCTAAGTGATATCCTAACTGCCCACTCGCCCGTACGCCCGCGCCGCCCCCCGCCTGCGGCCCGCGCCGCCGCCTGCCCACTCGCCCGCCCCCCGCCCCGCCCCCCGCCTAGGGCGCAAAAACACCTAGCGCCGGCCCTGATTGTGGGACGCCCCTGGGAAGTCAAATTGCGCTAAATCGCAGTGGAAACGACAAACGACTAACAGAAATGACAAATTTTTGAAAAATTTCGTGACAAACGGAAACGACCCGAAACGGACCCGTTCCGACAAACGAAAATTCAAAACGTCATTTTTTCTTGTCAGGGCCATGTCTACTGCGTAATGTTCAGCACCCTTCCACAAGCATTTTCTTTCTTTCTTTCTTTCTTCGGTATGCAAGGCAGCTCAGGATGCAAGGCAGCTCAGTGTTAAAATGAGTAAACTAAAAGTGCAATACATTAAGTGCAATAAAAGGCAATTAAATGCCAACAACAAAGAGTCCATGAAGTACAGTGGTACCTCGGATAACGAATTTAATTCGTTCTCTGAGGCAATTTGTTATGTGAAAAAAACTGTTATCCAAAACATGGTTTCCCATAGGAATGAATGGGAACCAAGTAATCCATTCCAGAGCCTAGGAAAATGACACAGACACCTGTTTTTTTGCTCAAAACTCTTTATAAAGTGCACTTTAAAGGTACAGATGTGATGCAGCCTGGGATAATTCTTTTTTACTGATGCATGCTGGAAATTCGTTATCCGAGGCAGCCCATAGGGAAAATTCATTATCTGAGGCAGCCCATAGGGAAAATTCGTTATCTGAGGCAGCCCATATGAAAATTCGTTATCTGAGGCAGAACTATACCTAGAAATTGTGATTCGTTACCTGAGGCAGCCCATAGGGAAAATTCGTTATCCGAGGCAGCCTTGAACCCGGGAAAGTGCAATTCGTTGTCCGGAAAAATTCATTATCAGGGGCATTCGTTATCTGAGGTATTACTGTATTATAATTCTAAAAGCACGTGAAAGTTTGAAAACAAACTTAGAAAATGGGGGGAAAGGTCAGCTCCCCCAGGGGTGATTCAATCATTGTTATTAAAAGCCTGCCTGATCTTCAGCTGTTGGCAGATGGATAAAAAGGAGGCATCCAGTCAGATCTCCTGAAAGACAGCATTCCACAATCTGAGAGCTGCCACCCAGAAGCCCCTGCCTCGTGTCCCCATTAATCCCCAACCAGGAAATATCCAAAGACTGAGATCCACCAGTCCATGGCATGAGTGTCAGCAAGCCTGAAAGGTGGGATACAATGACTGTTGCTTAGAGTGGCACTATTAAATCAATGGGGATTTCGTGCATCAACCCCTTGGTTAGTTTCACTGATTCAAAACGCTCTACCCTAATTTACTTTAGCTGGTTCTAATCTTTTCCCTTGAGGAAGGTCTGATATGGGAGCAAAGGCCGCCAGGTTTTTTTAATATATATATGCTTGTCTTGTAAGAACCATTTCACAAGACACTAAGGTCCCAAATAAAGTCACAGGTTGGTCGTTCCAGGCTTTCTAAAGTTGTTCAGATATCCATTGGGATTAATGGCACGACAACCTTTTTATCTGTCTTTTATACAAGTAACTCAAGACAACAACAAAAAATATACACCCTTACCTTACCCTTCCGATGTTTTTAAAGCCAAGCACCCCAACAGGGGTAATTAAAAGCCTGTGGAATACGAGACACCTCTAGGCTGCAAACAATCAAAGAATCAGCAGAGGTGGGATCAGTAGAGATGGACACAAATTACTTCATGCCGAGCCCTCATGGGTCACAGCAGCAGCATGGACTTCCCTTCTCTTGGGGTTGAACACTGGTTCATGGGAAGAGTTTTGGCTGCAGTACAGCAGTTTAACCACTAGGCCGCGAGGCATGTGGTTTCTTCTCTTCATGCGTGCTTGCCGAGTGTTAGCTGGAAAAGGTGCTAGAACCAGTGGTTCTCAACCTGTGGGTCCCCAGATGTTCCTGGACTGCAACTCCCAGAAGCCTCCACCACTCATAAGAACATAAGAACATAAGAAGAGCCATGCTGGATCAGGCCAACGGCCCATCTAGTCCAGCTTCCTGTATCTCACAGTGGCCCCACCAGATGCGTTTGGGAGCACACGAGACTAGAAATCTGTCTCCTGATACCACTCCCCTGTATCTGGCCCTTGAAGTACCCTGGTTTTAAACCTGGAGATTACATATCTCCATCATGGTTTGTAACCTGTGATGGACTTTTCCTTCAGGAATCTGTCCAATCCCCTTTTGAAGGCATCCAGGCCAGATGCCATCATCACATCCTGTGGCAGGGAGTTCCACAGACTAACAACGCGCTGGCTGAAGAAATATTTTCTTTTGTCTGTTCTTACTCTTCCAGCCCACAATTTGAGTGTATGTTCCCTAGTTCTGGTATTTTGTGAGAGGGAGAAGAGCTTCCCTCTATCCACTTTACTCATGCCCTGCATTATTTTGTACGTCTCAATCATATCCCCCCCTCAGGCGCCTTTTTTCCAGACTAAAGAGCCCCAAATGTTTTAGCCTTTCCTCATAAGGGAGGTACCCCAGCCCAGTAATCATTTTAGTCGCTCTCTTTTGCACCTTTTCCAGTTCCACTATGTCTTTTTTGAGATGCGGTGACCAGAATTGTACACAATACTCCAGGTGCGGCCTTACTATTGTTTTGTATCATGGCATTATAATGTTGCCTGTTTTATTTTCAATCACTGTGTTGGAAGGGATTTCTGGGCGTTGCAGTCCAGGAACATCTGGGGACCCACAGGTTGGAAACCACCGCACTAGAGACAGATCCCTCTATCTACATTGCAGGTCTGTTTCTCTGGAACTTACTGCCTCTCCATTCCCAACACGCGTGGAATGTCAAAAGGTCAGCAGAATAAGACGCTGAGCCTTCCCTTTAGAGAAGAGATCCACCAGGCCCCTAAAGTATCTACTGATACCTCATAATGATCCGAGGTGCTGTTGGCACCCTACATATCTTCACTTCCCCATCTCTTCCCTTAAATAGGTTTCCTTATGGTTTTTAATTTAGGGGGCTGGGTGGTATTTTTTTTTCTTTTGTAGCCAGAGCCAATAAGAGAACCATTCAAATTGAAACGCTGGAATGAACTGAGCTGAACAATAAACTAAAAGATGCCTAGAGCAAGTTGAGCGATAAACAGGTTTTTAATTCCCCCCCCCCCAATTTCTATCTCTCGGGTGTCTGTCGCTGATAGATGATGTGACAAGGGAAGGCTCCTCCATAAATCCTGAATTCCGAATACTAAATCAGCGAGCAAGAACCAAGCTCGAGAAGACATCCCGTCTGCCAGCTCCTTTACTACTGCACCTTCTCGGCAATGATTAAAATACATCTCCCTGTACAGATAGATAAATAGGCCGACAGATGGGAATATGAGACGATAGACCACAATGTGGGTGCATCGCTTTCCATCATATATTTGGTTTTGTCTTATTCGGTCAGGATTCAATCGACAATATCTTTTGCAGGCACCCTGTTACATTGCACCAAATTTCCTCAACTTTTTTCCCCAGAAGATTAAATTGCTCAGAATGGCGTAAGAACCTCGTGGCACAGTGGTTAAACTGCTGTAGTGCAGTTATAACTGTACTCACGACCGGGGGTCCAATCCCAGGTAGCCGGCTCAAGGTTCACTCAGCCTTCCATCCTTCCAAGGTTGGTAAAATGAGTACCTAGATTGCTGGAGTTCAATTTCAGGTAGCAGGCTCAAGGTTTACTCAGCCTTCCATGGTTGTTACGGTGAATCCTCATATGTGTTGTTCTGCTTTGTGTTGATTCTGTGGCAAGAAATGATCCATCTGTGAATTTTTTTAACACATCAGTAGAAGACATCTGCACTGCCTTTCAACAAATGTGCTAAAGCAGAACAAATCAGGGGGTATCAGTGCAGTTCTGGAGCATCTTTAGGTTGCCTCCCTTGCATCAGCAATAGAAGGTAATTAGGGGCATCAATGGGTGGGAAAAACAGGTCCCCCCTGTATTTATCTACATGTATTTACATGCTTTCGAACTGCTAGGTTGGCAGGAGCTGGGGTTAACAGTGGGAGCTCACTCTGCTGCGTGGCACCCGGGATTCGAACCGCTTAGCTGCTGACTTTGTAGCCAACAGTTTTCAGTGCTCGAGCTCGCTGAGCCACCACATATATAACAGACATGGACGAGCATGTGTGTTATATCTGCTTCCTGCAGCCACCCAGGCCACCAATCTGTAAGGCTTTAGCGTGAAGGGAAATACTTGCAACCCTCTTTAGACGGCCTTTTTGCATTCTGAATCTTCTCCCTTTCCTTTGCGATCTCATTCAACTTAGTTTATTAAACTTTACTGAAATATTATTGCACTTATTGAGATTAAGGGTGTGTATGATTGTGGAAAGATGATTGTTTCATGTGTTTTGGAGAAGAGAGATCAGACAAGCAGGATGCCGCCTAGATATCACCTGGTCATAACTGTTTGTGCTTTCCGTTGTACTTTTTAGATTTTAAACTGCTGGATAGCTCACATGATGGTGCGGAGCCAAATATAAGAGTTCGATTCTCTATTGTGCCTCCCTGAAATGATCCATAGGGTCATTGCCAGCTCTGTAATTCTAGAGTTATTATTAGTACTGTATTCAAAAATACCAGGCACTGTCCATCAAGATTCTAAATACATTGACTGGTATTATATAACAGTTTTAACAAAAAAAAAACTATCTGTTAAATATCAGTGCCCTATGTGTGCTGTTCGTAATATTGCAGGGTTTTGTAGCACTGATGGTGTTATTTCACTTGCAAAGGTTTTTAATATTGTGTGAAATTTCCTGGCATTGTTCCCAAAGCCCCAATAACTGGGGGACCATTGAAGTGTGTTTCATCCACAAATGAGATTCTGCATTTTGGTAGTTCTTCCAATTCTCTTTCTCTCCCCCCCCCCCCAGTTCTGGTATCCCCTGGAATTGCAGTGTCAATGATCTAGGCCAGGGGTGTCCAAACTTTTTGCAAGGAGGGCCAGATTTGGTGAGGTGAAAATGTGTGGGGGCCAACCCTTCAGCCACATTTGGCCCCCAGGCCGGACTTTGGACAAGTCTCTAGAACATGCAAGGAGGCGGGGAGGATGCTGCAGCAATGGAACTGGGGGTGGGTAGGCTGGTAAGGTGGCTGGGTGGTGGTGGACAGAGGCAGGGAGGGCAGGCAAACCATAAAACTACAAGCTGGTGTCTCCATCCAGTATGTGGAGGGGCCAGTTGGTGGGGATGAGTTAAAAGTTGAGCTGGTGGGCAGAAGAGGCCGTGTGCCGCTCAAAATTTAAAAGCGGGCCGCATTTGGGCCCCGGGCCTGACTTTGAACGTGCCTGATCTAGACATTTCTTCATTCTATTCTATTCTATTCTACTCTATTCTATTCTTTCATGTTGTTACTTCTATTACTATGTCTATTGTGTTATGTTCAAAATGTCTATCAGTTTAGATCCAGAAATCCCAGCTGATACTGGCTTCTTGATCTTCCTATGGGATTTTTGAGGCTGACAAGTTATATTTTTGACACTTTAATTGTTGTTGTTGTTGTTGTTGTTGTTGTTGCTAAATACATTGATAATCTTGAATGTCTGCCCTAAGGGATGATCAGATTTGGACGCTGGCATCATTTTTTTCTCGTATATCGCATCAGTCCAGGGGTTACCACAAGCTGCTAGCTAATAGTAATAACATCGTCACTCAGTGTTTCTCCTAATCCCCCCTTCCTTTTGACCATCAACATACCATAAAAAGTACAAATAATAACAGAATGCCTGTAAACACATCAGTATATTTCCCAGAAAAGGTCAGCTTTTTATTTCTATTATGATGTGCCTCTGGATCCCTGCAAAGTCACTGGTGGGACATAAGATACATAACGTTGACAACCACTTTTCGTTTAAAAATGCTTTTTATTAATTTTCTTAAATAGGGGGTACCTTTGGTTCATTGGGTTCAGGAAGAAGCAAATGGTTTCGACAAATTATTCAACATAAAGAGGTTTTAGAACATCCCCCTCATTTGTTACTCAGATTACCATTGTGACAATTTACCAGTTTTTCTTTCACTTATCTGAAGAGGGTGCTTGCATGTTAGTGCCTGGAACAACCACGTTTGTCCAATCTATGGTATGTCCCCACCAAGATCTAAGTCTTAGGGCAGGCATGTCCAAAGTCAGGCCCGGGGGCCAAATGTGGCCTGTTTTCAAATTTCAAGTGCCCAGCGACCTCTTCTCCCCACCAGCTCAGCCTGCCACAAATCCCCACCAGCTGGAGACATCATATTGCAGTTTTTCGGTTTGCCTGCCCTCCCTGCCTCTATCCATCCCCCCCGTCACCTGCCCAGCCTACCCACCCCTGGCTCTGTTCCTGCAGTGTCCTCCCCGCCTCCTTGCATGTCCTAGAGGCTTGTCCAAAGTCCGGCCCGGGGGCCAAATGTTGCTGATTGTTTGGCCCCCACACATATTCACCTCACCAAATCTGGCCCTCCTTGCAAAAAGTTTGGACACCCCTGTCTTAGGGTTTGAAGCCATGTTGTATCAGTTCATCTTTCCCCCTTTTTTGGGAAAAAGTCCAGGACAGGTTTCCAGGTAGTTCTGAAGTGGGTCTCAATTATCTGTCCTCAATTAAAGCTGACAGCTGGGCCATTTCTACCAGGTCCAGTATCCTGATGAGTCAGTCTTCCATGGATGGTACTTTGTCCACTATCCTAAGGAGTTTGAAATCCAGAAAAGAAGCATTGAGATGAAGTTTGCCCTGTGCTGCCTAAACAAATGTTCGCACAAGGTGTTTGGGTTGGGAATAATGATTTGATTTGTAGAGGCACTGCCAGGAGGCTGATGCTCCGCATTTCACCATTTCCTTATCTTGTTAATGTCAAATTTATGTGCAAGTGTGTTGCCATGCTGAAAAGAACAGCAACACAAAGGTGGGAAACATGGCACAACTGCCTGCTTAATTAGTTCAGAAAGACGTCAGGTGATTTGAATTCGCACATGGAAATGTATTAAAAGTATTCATTTTGCTAATCAGAACTCCTATTAAAATGCCTGTTTGTATATTAGACACCTTTGCTTAGGATTCGTAATATTTCTGTATCATTCCAAATATCTGTTTAAAAAAATGCCATCAAATTATATTTTCTATTAAAATGTTAATAGCAAAGCAAATTAAGCGAAGCTACAGATTAACACATTAGCAAAGTTGTTTTATTTATCATCACTCACACTCTTCCTCACCTTTTATGAATTATTTTATTGTTGACACACAGAAGCTCACAAAATATTCTGAGACTGGGGGAAATGAATCAAAAGATAACATTATTATTTGTTGTTTATACAGTTCTGGCACACTGAGTTGCCCCCAGCTCTTCTTCTCCCTGAAATTTCTACGCCTCTTCTTCTTCATTAGCTTTTCAGCACAGATTTGATTGACAGTAAAGTTAACTTACGGATGTTGGTGCAAAATGTTGGCGCAAAATTCCAATTTCTGGTTAAATTCCTCTAGCTACCTAGTAGAAGTGCAGGGATTCATAGAGCAGAACAACGCCAGGTTCCCTAGAGCATTCTAGCCCTTTTCTCATTAACTGGCACTTAAGGTCTCGATAGCTGGGGCATTTGTAGTAGAAAGAATAAAAGCCACTTTCTTTACTTACAGTTGTGAACAAAGAGAACAGCAAACTGACAAACATGTCTGCTTTCTACAACAGGCCTCATGTATTAACAATGTGGGACTTGTTTATGAGGTTGTGTGGCCTGGTTGTGTGGCTTCCCCGCCATCTCTTTACGTTAGTTTACCCAGACAAGGTTGCAAATGGTGCTCCTCCTTCATGGCAGCCTCATGAAGGCAATGGCCAGATGCCGAACAGAAAGAGCGCCCAGTGTCCTGGGATTACTTGGGTATCTGTACGATAAGCAGAGAAACATATTTATCCTTCTCATGCCTCTGCTATACCTCGTGGGTGAATGGGAGAAATCCCCAGGAATTTTGAAAGGAAGGGTAAAGAATTTATTAAGAAAGAAACAGGTTATTAGGATGAAAGATTGGTTAGGGGGGGGGAAATGGGAAATAAAGAGCAAATAAAAGACATGTTAGGTAGAGAGTGTCATGGTTTAATCTTATATAATGAGAGCAGTGGGGAAAGGGTGGGATTAAAATGATTGTTAAATTTGAGAACACATGAAATCTGAAGACCTTGTATGACAAAAGGGAAGCCAAGGTGATCACAAGGGGGAGAGGAAGGAAAATGTTTACAATGTTACCGGATGCAGAAGATCAAGAGAATTTGCTTTAAAAATAACAAGAGGGCAATTTGGGAAAAGAAGCAAAGCTTAGAAACGAAACTTAGAAAGCTCCAAAAGATGCTAGAGAGGGTGGAAAACCTCTGAGCAGAAGCGGGGCTCTCTTGATTTCAGAAGTAGGAGAGGAATTATTGGTTAGTGCCAGAATGATTGACAGTAGAGATGGGCACGACTTGAAAATTTTTTTTTTTCGAGTTGTCGTTAGTCGGGCCGGTCCCGTTTCGGCTCGTTTCCGTTTTTCGCGAAAATTTGCAAAAATTAGTCGGTTCGTTTTTTCGTTTTTTCGTTGTCGTTAGTACTGGTTTGGGGAGGGGGTAGCGGGCTCCTGGAGGGAGCTGCAGGAGTCAGCCAGAGCCACAAGTGACGGACTGGCAGACTCTTTGCACCCGCTGTGTCTCACGTACTTGCATGTAGTGCAATGCAAGTAGATCTGGCTTAGGGTTAAGACGGATTAGCGCAACGGCTAGGGTTAGGCTAGTTACGGGTGAGGTTAGGGTGAGTATTGGGGTGCATCTGGGTGCCTCTCTGACCCACTTAGAAGGACAGTGTACTGGCGTATGGGTTAGGCTTAGGGTTCGGGTTTGGGCTACGATTAGTGGGCTGTTTATGCCCAATTGGCACATCCCAGAAGTCTCTGTGGTCAACCTGGCCAAGTGGCCATGCGATTGGTGGAAAATTTGCATGGTCTACTCCCATGGGCGAGCCCATCATTGCAAATGTGCAGGTGTAATAAAATAAAATAAAATAAAATCAATGGAGACTTTTTTTGCAAGAAAAACCCACTGCTGCTACTGTAAAAATTCAAGCATTTAAAATAGCTAATTTTCGCATGTTTCTGTGGTGCTTTGGTGGGGTTTTGGGCAACGATTTCAAAAAAAATATTGCGGTCGCCATTTTGGATGCCCCGCACTGCATGGCAAATGGATGCGCCCTCCCAGCCTGGTACCAGCAGCGCAGCAGTAGCAATAGCCAAGGAGAGGGGGGCAGGGAACCCACCCCCAAATAAAACACCCTTCTGGCCTGGTAGGTGCCCTCAGACAGTTTTCGCCTACTTTTAGGGCCGGGAATCGGGTTTTTTTTTTAACTTTTAAAAACTTTTTTTCTGTGCCGCTTGGCATTGCGCGATGCAAGTAACGAGCACGACAAATCAGACCAAATTGTTCGTTCGTCGGTTCGAGCTCGAAGTCTGGCGGAGTAATTCCCGTTTCCGTTTCCGTAGAGTAACGGATACGAGTAACGGAAACGGAAACGGGAATACCGCTAAGTCGTGCCCATCTCTAATTGACAGTCATCAACCCAGCCCACCAAGATCCTTCTCCAAGCAGCATGCCAGGTTGTTTAAAAAAACCTCCAGCAAATGTTTGCACTTTTTCAGTGGAGTCTCTGGAACAACCTTTTAGTCCTCGTTGACCATTGAACCTAAACTTAAATGCAAGTGACTGACATGCATTCATCTTCTTATCCTCAGCTCTGCCTTCCCTTCATCCCTATATTAGCTCTATGAACTGCAAACTAGTTTTTCATTCCTAGCAGAGGGACCTGGCTTACCTTACCCCCAAGAATTGTGGTAGACACGTCTCAGCCGGGCCAAACTTGGAAGATCAAACAGTGTTTTGACTTGGTGCTAAATATGATGCCAAGCCTGGTGCCTGAGGCAATTCCTGGTGTGATGCCAAGCCTGGTCCCTTCAAGGTGAGTTTGGGTGCCACAGCAGAGAAAAACCCTCCTGTGTACCAACTAGGTAACATTGCCAGGTCTTCCGGTGTTTCAGGCAGGATTCTTTTTCTTAGGCCCACTCAAATTTATCTTATCCACTTTGTGGATCATCCAAGATGGAAGTTACCACTAGTCAAGCAAGGAAGCAATCTAGCACACTCTGTAGGCATGCAGAGTCTGGGAGCCATCAAAGCTTGGTCATTCTCCATCCTGGGCCACAAACAATTCTCCCTAGCAGAAACCCCTGAATCTTGCCCATTTCCTCCATGAAAAAGGATCTAAAGGCTGCCCCTGACCAAATTCATGCTGTGGACATCGGGCCATTCAGTTGGCTCTGGGGCAACCAGGTCACGGGGGTGTGCCAAGGGATCCACAGCCATCCTTTCTTTCCCTAGCTAAGCAGTACGTGTTGTTAGTTACTCAGTGATGATTATGAAGCTAATTAAAACATACTAAGAGATGTGCTATAAACCTGAGTAGCACATGAAGCAAATTAACCAAGTTCAGTTAGTCTGTTTCATTGGGCTTTTATTATGATGTTTTCAAATGAATTTTGAATAGATTTCTTAATCTGTTTTATTTTGCTTCGGAGCAAGTCATCGTTTCCGGGGGGCCCGCAGGAACAATTCGGTGGAGTGTGATGCGATATCAAAGTACATCTCTTGTTTTCTTACTGCACGCTTATAATTAAGCTGTTTTGAGGTGTGAAATTAACAACAATTTAAAAAATCCTGTTTATTGATCCAGGTGCAAAGTTGCAATAATACATGCATTTGAAATTTTGCCTGCTGTACCATCTTGAAGTCGTGCTAACCTGTTAAAAGTAACATAATCTCCTAGTTGGCTTGGCATTCAAGAACTCTAGCAATCAAACGGGCATGCAGTCTGGCTCGCCGCTTGAATTGGGACAGCTCCAAGACATATTTAGCTATGCTACCTAAGGATTATGGTATCTGTAGTTCAAAAATTGAAACTTTCTAAGCTATGCTGAGCCAGTTCACCAGAAGAAGAAAAGCCCCATAACCAAAATCTGAAGCAGCATGGATAGTTCAGCATCTTCTCAGCAAAGCTATTCTTTTTGGTTGGTTGGTTGGTTGGTTGGTTGATCAATCAATCGATCCATCATCAATCAATTAATTGATTATTGGCTTGATTGGATAATTCCTGTTTTGAACCAAAGAACGACTATCCATGTTGACTAAACAAATCTTGGGATTGTGCTCCAATAAAAACTAAAGTTTCCAAGGTCTGGGCCTGGCCGCATTGCTGCTAAGAACATAAGGTCCTCATGCATGAATTGTATAATAATCAGAGCACTAAACATTCCACTTTAAAAGGACTCATGGGGTTACTCATTGCTTCTCAGTAGCAGGTCGCTCTAATCATTACTAGCATTTCTCTAATAATGAGGGTTGTTGCAAGAAAGGTGCCGATCTGATCACAACAAGAAAGGCTACTTTGTACTTTGCCACGAGCAACAAAAGTGACCTTTCCATCCATCAGGGAATCACTCCAACTCAGCCCCTAAAAATGTCCAACTTGGGCAGAGACCAAGGTGGATCACTGTTGACCATACATTGTGTGATTGCAGGGAAATAGCTTGCACCAAAACATACCACAACCAGTCCAAAGTGCGAGCTCTATGCCCTAATCTGCATTAATCTGCACACGCTAATCATATCTAGAGGTCAGACATCTGATAGGGGTTTTATAGTTTAAACTGAATCACACGGTATCTCGTTCAAAAATAAGAAGCAAGTGCTTGTTTGCTTGCTGGTCTGCAGTTTAGGTGCTAAAAAAATGTGAACGGACCACCCTAAGCCCACAATTGCTAGTTAAGTCTAA
Source organism: Phrynocephalus guinanensis (assembly GCA_037367245.1). Taxonomy (NCBI): domain Eukaryota; kingdom Metazoa; phylum Chordata; class Lepidosauria; order Squamata; family Agamidae; genus Phrynocephalus; species Phrynocephalus guinanensis. The sequence goes on from CM074738.1 coordinate 113,126,972, forward strand.
TTTGGACTGGGGAACCTTTCAAATGGAGGCCATGTTTCAACGGAGGGTTGTTTTCTAGGAGCCCTTGAACTGGAGGACTGATCTAAAAGAACACCTGTGGCCATGCTAAAAAAAATGTTGTTTGCGAAGTGCTTCTGTCTGAAACCTTCTGAGAATACTGGTTGGAACATATTCTTTGCAACCGCTATGAAGGCTGTCCTAACATCAAGAACCTCTTGCTAGAAATTTGCTGGGCTGCTCTACAATGGAGGAAGCTAAACCCTACAGCAATCGACAAACCAGCCTTTCCCGTTTGGAACTTGGGTTCTTCCTCTCTCCATTTTGGCGCTGTTACACTCTATCTCCACACGGGCGCTGATGAATGCAACCTTAATGGCTTATTGCACATTACACCCCTCATTACTGCTTAAAAAATTTATCAACCCATTATGTATTTAGTGGCTGGGGAGGGTGAAGGTCAAGTGAGGAGAAGGCATGTGGGTAGGGCGAGGTGGGGGGTGGAGAAGGCAGCTTTTCCTTTGGCGCCACAAAGGGGTTAATTATTGTTCTCATAAAACACTGGAAAAAAATGATGATGTGCAGAAGTGGGGATTTAAAGACCAACTTATTATTTACACAAGAACAAAACTAAAATACAGCAGTCACAAACTGTACTTACTGCTAGGTTTCTCCCTAGAGGGAAGGAAAGATTAAAATAATGAGTCATTTTTATTTATTTATTTATTTATTTATTTCATAGAATCGTAGACTCATAGAATAATAGAGTTGGAAGAGACCTCAAGGGCCATCTAGTCCAACTCCCTGCCATGCAGGAACCCCTTCACAATATTTCCGACAGATGGTCATCCAGCCTCTGCTTAAAAACCTCCAAAGAAGGAGACTACCACCCTCCGTGGCAGCATATTCCACTGCCGAACAGCTCTAACTGTCATGAAGTTCTTCCTAATGTTCAAATGGAATCTCTTTTCCTGTTGTTTGAAACCATTTAAAACATTTTTGATCCCACCTTTCTCCTTAAAAGGCTCCAAGGCAACTTACATTATGAAAGAAGATTATATTTCGGTTATTTCACCAATGCTCTCGGTGGAAATGTAGGACCTGTGGTGGGGGGATTTTGATTGACAGGTAAGGAAAAAATTGGAAACTTTGGCTGAGATTTATTCTCCTTTTGGATCGCTGCAGTCAGATTCCAAGGAGTTGTAAAGTGGGTACGAGGACAGTGTTTCACACGAGTTTCAATGTTTATTATTTATTTTTATTTAAACAGTTTTTACCTCCCCTTAGGGGACACAAGGTGGCTTTCATCATTAGCAGATAAGGTCAAATATTTAAAGCTAAAAACAGTTAGTATCAAAATACTAAAAAGGATCAAATGCACACTAGAAATGATAAACAAAACTAACACCAAAAACATATTCAAAGCACTAAGGAACAACCATAGAATCACAGAGTTGGAAGAGACCTCAAAGGCCATCTAGTCCAACCCCCTGCCAGGCAGGAACTCCATCACAGAACTCCCGACAGATGACCATCCAGCCTGTGGTTAAAAACCTCCAAAGAAGGAAACTCCACCATCCTCCGTGGCAGCATATTCCACTGCCGAACAGCTCTAACTGTCATGAAGTTGTTCCAAATGTTTTAAATGGAATCTCTTTTCCTGTAGTTTGAAACCATTGCTCCAAGTCCTAGTCTCTGAAGCCATGGAAAACAAACCAATCCCTTGTTCAATGTGACATCCTTTCAAATATTGAAACATAGCCATCATAACCCCTCTCAGTCTTCTTTTTGTAAGGCTAAACATTCCATTTAAAAACCCCATTCAGGAAGCTCATCACTCAGAGAAAGCATGCATGAGGAGAAGGGTATATTCACCTGCTTGTGGAAAGATAGTAGAGACTGGGGGTACAATCTAACCTCCAGTGGGAGGGAGTTCCAGAGTCTGGAAGCAGCCACAGAGAAGGCCCTCTGCTATGTCTCCACTCAAGGCCCCTGTGAGGGTGGTGGGACTGAGAAAGATTAAAAACTGGACAGGCTGATGAAGGGAGTCTTGCTTTTTGGGCCCAAGCCGTTTAGGGGTTGATATAGGTGAGATCTAGCACTTTGAATCACGCCCTGAATAATATGTTGTTCAGACATACGAGTCTGAAGAAGTGGACTTGTCTATGAAAGTTCACATTACAATATAGCCGTTGGCCATTAAGGTGACACAATATTTTTTGTCTTTATTTTTTGCTTCGGTTTAGCACAGACTAACATAGCTACCTCTTCTAAAATTATCATAGTTTGACAATTGTTACAGCATTGTCTGTATTTAAAGCCCTAATTAGAGCCTGCCTTCCCTAATGGGTTTTTCTCTAAATACACACACACAGTGTACTGATCTGTCAATAAGAACATAAGAAGAGCCATGCTGGATCAGGCCAAAGGCCCATTTGGTCCAGCTTCCTTTTTCTCACAGTGGCCCCACCAAATGCATCTGGGAGTGCGTGAGACTAGATGTTTGTCTCTTGATACCACTTCCCTGCATCTGGTCCTTGAAGTAACCTGGTTTTAAGCCTGGAGATTACACATCTCCATCATGGTTTGTAGCCTCTGATGGACTTTTCCTTCAGGAATCTGTCCAATCCCCCTTTGAAGGCATCCAGGCCAGATGCCGTCACCACATCCTGTGGCAGGGATTTCCACAGACTAACAATGCACTGGATGAAAAAAAAATAGTTTCTTTTGTCTGTTCTCACTCTCCCAACCCTTAATTTGAGTGGATGTCCCCTAGTTCTGGTATTCTGTGAGAGGGAGAAGAGCATCCCTCTATCCACTTTACTCATGCCCTGCTTTATTTTGTACATCTCAAACATATCCCTCCTCAGGCATCTTATTCCTAGACTAAAGGCCCCCAAATGTTTTAGCCTTTCCTCATAAGGGATGTCTCTAGGTTTACACCATAATGGAAGTGAAACCCACTCCAAGCACACTGTCCTCGATCACTCCTCCCTTCCGATACCTCCTCTTATGCAGTGGGATTATCTGCAGTGACCCATAACTGAAATGATGATGTTCCCACTATGTTTTCATGTTGTATCACTCTGGGCATTGAGAGGTCTGCTCTTTGCTATGTCCAGCTGTTGAGGTATGAGCACTGGTGGGCCTCCTGTGACTGGGATTTCTCAGAAGCGACATGAGAAGAGCAAGTAGGTGGATAGATTCACCTTGGCAGCTCTGTGTTCAGTAGTCATCATTTTGGCCATTTAGGTCATAGAATAATGGAGTCCAACCCCCCTGCTCATTGCAGGCATCCAGATCAAAGCATAGAATCATAGAGTTGGAAGGGACCTCAAGGGCCATCCAGTCCAAACCCCCTGCCATACAGAAACCCCCATCACAGTATTCCCGACAGATGGCCATCCAGCCTCTGCTTAAAAACCTTCAAAGAAGGAGACTCTGTCACCCTCTGTGGCAGCATATTACATTGCTGAACAGCTCTAACTGTCATGAAGTTCTTCCTAATGTTTATATGGAATATCTTTTCCTGTAGTTTGAAACCATCGCCCAGAGTCCTAGTCTCTGAAACCATGGAAAACAAACCTGTTCCCTCTTCAATATGACATCCTTTCAAATATTTAAACATAGCTATCATATCCCCTCTCAGTCTTCTTTTTGAAAGGCTAAACATTCCCAGTTCCCTAGGCTGTTCCTCATAAGACATCTCTTCCATACCTTCAACCATCCTGGTTGCCCTCCTCTGTACCCACTCGAGGTTGTCAACATCCTTTATAACTTGAGGCACACAGAACTGGACACAGTACTCCAGGTGGGGTCTGACCAGAGCAGGATAGAGTGATACTATTACTTCACCTGATCTAGACAATATGGATTTTGTTGAGGCATCCAAGATCTTACAGATGTTGTCCAATTTTGTCTTGGAGGCCTCCAGTGCTGGAACACTCACCACCTCCCAAGGTGATTGATTCCATTGCACGGCAATTAACAGTTAAGACGTCTTCACTAGTATTCATCCTAAGCCTGGCTTTCTGTAGCTTGACCCCATTATGATGTGTCCTGCACTCTAGGGTGACCAACAGATCCCTTCCCCCTCTCTATATGACTTGGCTACCTTTCAAGGCATTGAGCATGGGGGTGGTTTGGATGTGATGGCTTTATAGGCCCCTCCCAGCTCCATTATTCCGTGATTATTGGGGCCTTTATACACGACCCCTAAGCTCCGCAGGAAATGGCTGCAAGGTCCGGACCTTACAAGTGTTTTCCCACCAGCTCCGGACTTTGCAGACAATTAAGTGCGACCCCGCCCACCTAAGCGCGACCCAGCTGCACTTTCTTGTACCTGCTTGAGGTGGGTGAAAATCCCCAGGTCCGGATTTAATCTGGTCTCCTGGCTTCTGCTTGTGGTTTTTTTTGCCTCCTGCCCCTTTAAGAGAAGAGGTGGGAGGGGGAAAAGCAAGCAGAAGAGAAACGAAGAGAAACGGAAGAGAAATGGAGCTCCGGGAGGCTCCTCCAGGTGAGCTGCATTTTTCCCCCTCTTTCTCTGGTGGGGAGGAAGGAAGGGCAACGAACCCCTAAGATCTTTGGTCCAAATTTAAGGGACCAGCGGATCTTAGGGGTCGTGTGAAAAGGCCCTTAGTCTTTGCCAATGGATGAAAAAGAGCCTTAGATGTCACGCAGCCAAGAGTGGAATTCAACTCGAGCTTATCCTCCCTTGAAAAAGCAAAAGTTTTAAAGGTAAACTTATGGCGGCTCCATGAAATATTGTTCATTATAACAGAACAGCGGAGATAATGTTGTTTCTAATTTCCCTCTCTCAGTCAGAAATTAAATAAAAAGTCATGTCTAATTTACTATACTGGATTCAGCACAGACAAGGACCCCATGTGGGGAACTTATGATATATCCTTCTCAGATTTTATAGCCATTAAAAAAGATTATAGGATTCTTCCCCCTCTCTTTCTGTTTTAGCCCATTTACATTTCTTCTGAACTCTCTGTGTTTTATTTGATGCTCTTAAAAGTGCCAATGTACATAATAAGTCAATCAAGAAGTTAAATTAAGAAAAAAAACAGCACGCAGGCAGGGAAAAACACGACGCTTTGTCTGAAGCAAACATATGCACTAGCTAGGTAATCTGAGTGCTACTATGGAATGGCCTGCAAGATGCTGTAATATAATAAATATTATTGAGCTGAGGAGGGGCCAAAAGGGGAATGTGCATGACATCAACTTACCTAAAGACAAGGGGAGGCCAGAGAAGGGATCCTGTATTGCCTGCTGGAGTCAATGCGTGTTTCTTTCGAACGGATAACCTCATGTTTTGATCCTCAAGTCACAAGGTAAGGATGTCTCACACAGAATCATGAAGTTGGAAGGGCCTACAAGGCATCGGATCCAATCCTTTGCTCAAGGTACCTCAAGGGAGACCAAGGAGAAGCTCATGCACACTACAATATTGATTATTATTGATCCTTATAATCCTGATTATTACATCTAGATGTGAAACCTGGAAAGTGAAGATTGCTCTCTCTCCCTCCCTCCCTCCCTCCCCCCCCCCCCCTCTCTCTCTCTCTCTCACACACACACACACACACACACACACAGGGGGGGGTACTCAGGCGCGCGCGCACACACGCATGCACGCACACACACACACACACACACACACACACACACACACACACACACACACACACTTCATTTACATTTTATGTTGGAAGGAGCACTTCATGAACACAAGAACATAAGAAGAGCCATGCTGGATCAGGCTAAAGGCCCATCTAGTCCAGCTTCCTGTATCTCACAGTGGCCCCACCAGATGCGTCTGGGAGCTCACAAGACTAGATATCTGTCTCTTGATACCACTCCCCTGCATCTGGTCGTTGAAGTACCCTGGTTTTAAGGCTGGAGATGACACATCTCCCTCAGGGTTTGTAACCTGTGATAGACTTTTCCTCCAGGAATCTGTCCAATCCCCTTTTGAAGGCATCCAGGCCAGGTGCCATCACCACATCCTGTGGCAGGGAATTCCACAGACTAACAACGCGCTGGGTAAAAAAAATATTTTTTTGTCTGTTCTCACTCATGGATGCTAGATCTAGTCAAGGACACAGTTTCTGTCTAGTTTAGACCAAATGACTGAACGGAGGCTGCCTAGGTCAAATCAGAGATGAACAAGAAGCTGAAACCGCTAAATATCTCCTACCGGAATACATTTTGCAAGGCAAGACTCACTGGGAAGTGCAATACTGCTGGGGAAAATGAGAGGCAGTAAGAAAGGAAGACTACCAAACATCAGAGGGATGAACTCAATAAAGGAAGCCATGGGCGTAGGTTCACAAGACCTAACTTAGATTGTTGATGAGCGGATTGAGAAGGAACCTGATAGCATGTATCATAATGGCACCTTGTTGTCTCAAATTAAGACACAAAACAACCAGTATCAGTTGGAGAGCTGAACATATACATTCTTAGAAACTCTTGGGTATAAACACACACTTCAGGTTAACATGAAAAAGATGTTAACGACTGTTGAGTATTCATACCGGCCAGGTTATGTGACCTAGATCTATGTTTGTGAATACTGGAGAGGACTAACCATGCCAAAGACTCATATACAAAAGGAAAGATGTATGGTTTGTTGTCTAACATTTTATGTCCTTAAATATTTGAAAGGATGTCATATTGAAGAAGGAACAGGTTTGTTTTCCATGGCTTCAGAGACTAGGACTCGGGGCAATGGTTTCAAACTACAGGAAAAGAGATTCCATTTGAACATTAGGAAGAACTTCATGACAGTTAGAGCTGTTCGGCAGTGGAATAGGCTGCCACGGAGGGTGGTGGAGTCTCCTTCTTTGAATGTTTTTAAGCATAGGCTGGATGGCCATCTTTCAGAAATACTGTGATGGGGGTTCCTGCATGGCAGGGGGTTGGACTGGATGGCCGTTGAGGTCTCTTCCAACTCTATGATTCTATGATTCTATGATTTGCAGGAAGAGTGTGGTAGGAAAAAGTTTTTCTAAACTTATTTACAGAAGCTCCTAGAGCTACTCTGAAACTTAAAATTCTGCCTATGAACAATGACAGAGAAATTTCCCGCCTCTCCAATGAGGAGCAAAATGGGAAAACAATCTTAGTGGAAGAAAGAGGAAGGAAAAAAGAATCATGCAGTCTGCAAATTCTGGAAGTTGTCATCTAAATTTATTTTTCTCTGTTCAGGTACGGATGTTCTTTTAAAGAGGAAGAGAGGAGCAGAGATTATAGACGTAAGCCATTGCTGGGGGTAGAAAGCACGTTAGTGTTGGAGAGATGTGATTCAGGCAGACCTTTTTTGTGACTGAGAAATCAGATCTCAAAGACATTAAAAAAAACAAATCAAGCTAATTTGCACACTCTGGGAGGTAGGGGGGGGGAAAGCCTGCCAGGACTCTAACACCCAAATAGCTGTCTAGATTTTCCTCTTCTAATGACAGGTCATCTATAACATCTGTTTCTGTGCTTATCTTCAGGTTATTTGCGAACCAGATTGTGCGTAGAGATAAATACAGAGCATTGGTAGCTGTTTGGAAACTGTACCTTAAGCAAAATTTGCGTCAGCATACAATGCCTCATCCCCCCCCCTCCCCTTGGCTTCAATGCCGAAAGAAGGCTGGCCCTGGCCAGTAACCTCTCTCCCCTCTTCAACCCCTTCCCTTGCCTTATCATGTTTAAATTTGTCACGGATGTCGGATATTGCTTTCTTAAGTGGGCTCAACTATATCACAAGCTGCTGCGGTAATGCTGGACCGGAGCAGCTCTCCATTTTATGTCCTTAAATATTCATAAGAAGATTTGCAGCATTAATATCTTAGAGGGCTTACAAGAACACTTAAATAATGTGCCTTAGCTTCCCTTGGCCAACCACCCACCCACCCCTTGTCCATTCCCCCCTCCCCATGCCATTGATAAATATCCCAGGCTGCTCTCATTTGTGTAATGCATTGAACTATCTTTAATAATTGCTCTGGGACTCAGTCCGTGGTTCTGTACTTCACTGCCAGTCGGTGTAATTATGGCCGTCTCCATAGCTTTCTTGCGGGCAAAGCCTGCTTTGTTTTACACAACAACAAAAAATGCAACATTTGTAAATGCCAAGGTTAATGCACGGGGAATAAGTTCCACCTGGTTAAACACCAGCTCCTTTCATCTTTAAAGAGGCATGGGAAGATTGCTTGTTGTGCCACCACCAACACAAGATCCTCCCCCCCCCTTCCCTTTGTTATTCATGGAGAAAGGTGGGTGATTTGGGATGTACATTCATTGCAGATAAGAACAATATGATCATTCGAAACAGACTTGATAAGATTTCTCAATGGATTGGTAACATGTATTGATTGGTTCCAGCAAGCATATTGTCCCAGAATAGGTGGTAGTAGTAGTAGTAGTAGTAGTAGTAGTAGTAGTAGTAGTAGTAGTAGTAGTAGTAGTAGTAGTAGTAGTATGTCTGTGAAGATTGTCAGTCTTCCAGGTGAGCTTATCTGGAAGTCATATCAGGGCAACTGGACATCTTTTCTTGAGAGTCTGTAACCCACAAACACACTAAAGCAAACACTCATTCGCCACCAGACACCAAAACACAAAAGGAGCAATATAGTATACACAGTCCAATGCATTGAGGACTGTGCAGACCTCTACATTGGAGAAACTAAACAGCCATTATACAGAAGGATTGCCCAACATCGGAGGAGTAACAGCTCAGGACCAGAATCAGCAGTATACCTCCACTTGAAGGACAAAAGGCACTCATTCAGAGATGAAGATGTACACATATTAGACAGAGAAAAGAGGTGGTTTGAGAGAGGAGTCAGGAAAGCCATTCATGTGTGTATTGAAAAACCCTCTCTCAACAGAGGTGGGGGGCTCAGGCACAGTCTATCCGCTACATATTAAGCAGTGATTTCAACAATCCCCAGACAAATCAAAAATACTTCACACCTCCACCACCAAGGCCATAACTAACAACCCATACTTTATGGGTTTCAGCACCTTAGGCCATTGTTCACCTAATGGCCTACTGAGACTATTGTCCACCTAACGAGCCTATTCAGGTCATTGTTCATCTTATGAGCCTATTTCAGACCAGGGTGACATGAGGTCAAAGTAAACTATAAGATGGAGGACTCACAACTAGCTTTTTTCAGATTGATGAAACTGTTTGGATGAGCAGCAAAATGCTTCAGTCTCTCAAGAAAAAAAAGTCCAGTTCCCATGACTCAACTTTCAGATAGTAATAGTAGTAGTAGTTTTTTCTGCTGTCAAGTTGGAACCAACTTATAGAGACCCTAATAGGGTTTTCATGGCAAGTGAAATATTCAAATTGAGGTTTCTGGACTCCTAGTCCATCACTCATTCCGCTACATCATACTGATGATGTTGCATTAAATGGTGGGGTGTCTCAGAAAAACTATGGAAGTTTCAACCCCCAAAGAAAAGCTGTTTCAAACCTCAACTTAAATGAACCAGAAGTCTTTCTGCGTGCCTTTGCGGGAATTCATTTACTCCAGTGGTGCAGGACATGTAACCCACCAGATAGTGTGGGACTGCAACTCCCTTGCACTGGATAGCAGGGACTCAAGTTTCTCTCTCTCTCTCTCTCTCTCTCTCTCTCTCTCTCTCTCTCTCTCTCTCTCTCTCTCTCTCTCTCTCTCTCTGTGTGTGTGTGTGTGTGTGTGTGTGTGTGAATTTACTTATGGCTTTTGCTAAAAAAATTGCAAAAAAGATTCATGGTGCTGAACCTCTTCACCAAGACAGGATTCAGCACCCTGGAGAGCTCCTGTGAAGATCAACTCCCTTCCTCCCATTAGAGCAGTGGTTCCCAACCTTCCTGATGCTGTGACCCTTTAATACAGTTCCTGATGTTGTGGTGACCCCTTGCCCTGCTTGGAAGAGGCCACAAGCTCCCTTTGGCAGCCACAGTCACAGCTGCCATAGAGAACTTCCCTCTATAGGCATCTTCAGCCAATCACAGCCTCTGGAGCCATTGAATGACATCCCATCCAACCTATCAAGCTGTAACTCACTCCCCACCTTCCTCGCCCCCTCCAGACCCAAGCCAATTATGCTTTTTTTCTTCACTGGCTCATGGCGACCCCTGAGAAATGGTCATTCGACCCCGCAAAGGCGTCCCGACCGCCAGGTTGGGAACCACTGCACTAGAGTCTCCAAGCCACCAATGAATTCCCATGATCACTGACCACATGTCATGGTGATTGGGATTCATTGGGTTTGGATGGGAGCCCGAGGTCAACAGTATATTGGCAGACATGCTTTTCCTCCTCCCACTGCACAGGAGCAAAAGAGGTTTCCCATCATTCCATCTGGCCCCCTGACACCGACACTGATTGGAAGCAGCTTTCCAGATTTTCATTCCAGTATTCATACTGGAATTACCCCTTTCATGGATAAATGTCAGCTTCAACAGACCACCAAAATCTCAAGCTACCAACGAGTGTTATAACATTCTATAGTCCTCAGAGAGCATTGTCTGAATTTGACTACAACAATACCATAATCTGGTATTAGATAGATAGATAGATAGATAGATAGATAGATAGATAGATAGATAGATAGATAGATAGATATAGATAGATAGATAGATAGATAGATAGAGCCATATACTGTATATAATAACGATATATTGTAGATAACTTTTCAAGAGAAAATTGGACAACCATCTGTCAGATCTGCTTTGACATACTCCTGCATTGAGCAGGGAGTTGTGCTTGATGTCCTTACAGGCCCATTCCAACACTATTATTCCATTAGTCTATTATTCTGTAATGACAGAATGCCTGTAACTATTTACAGGCACTTCTCTAGATGACGTTTCCATCATGCATTCTTTGGAAAAATGATTGGTAGGACTTGGGTTGAAGAAAGCAGAGGTTCTTTCTTGTTCTCTGTTTCTGAGATTCTGTGAACCAGCATTATCCAAAACATACCTTTCCTCTTTCCACACCAAAGGGGCAATGGAAGTGTGGCCACCTAGACAAGACTGCTAAGAATCATAGACTCATAGAATCATAGAGATGAAAGAGACCTCAAAGGCCATCCAGTCCAACCCCCTGCCATGCAGGAACCTACATCACAATATTTCCAACAGATGGCCATCCAGCCTCTGCTTAAAAACCTTCAAAGAAGGAGACTTCGTCACCCTCCGTGGCAGCATATTACATTGCTGAACAGCTCTAACTGTCATGAAGTTCTTCCTAATGTTCAAATGGAATCTCTTTTCCTGTAGTTTAAAACCATTGCCCTGAGTCCTAGCCTCTGAATCCATAGAAAACAAACCAGTCCCCTCTTCAATATGACATCCTTTCAAATATTTAAATATAGCTATTTTATCCTCTCTCAGCCTTCTTTTTGAAAGAAGCTCCCTAAGACATTTCTTCCAGACCTTCAACCATCCTGGTTGCCCTCCTCTGCACCCGCGCGAGGTTGTCAACATCCTTTTTAAATTGAAGTGCACAGAACTGGACACAGTACTCCAGGTGGGGTCTGACCAGAGCAGAATATAGTGGTACTGTCACCTCCCTTGATCTAGACACGATGCTTCTGTTGATGCAGCCAAGAATCACGTTGGCTTTCTTGGCTGCCGCATCACACTGCTGACTCATGTTCAATTTGTGGTCCACCAAGATTTCCAGATCCCTTTCACAGGTACTATTTTCCAGCCAGGTAAGAAGCATTTTGGCATCCCACATTTCTCTCCCCTATCTTTCCTGCTCCAAAGATAGCAAGCCTAGTGCATGAGGGGTTGTGAGTGACGGATGCTGTCAGTATTATTCAGGGTGCATACCTGTAGAGAGCATCATCCTAGTGCTTATTGTTGTGATTACTGTGACTGTTGTAGCTAGGCATGCAATTTAGAGACTGCTGGCAATAAAGTGAAAGAAGCTAAAAAGGAAGCTTCCCTATTATGTCTCTAAGAAATCCATTTGTATATAGTGGATTTCTATCTACAGGAAGATATTTCTCTAGGAAGATATTTCTAACTCATTTACAGGAGCCTCCAACACCTGCCTTGTACACATAAAGTATGGAACACTTGCCTTGTATGTAGCCATTAGTATGAGAACAAAGATGAAGCAGGACTTGGAAGGTAAACGAGGGAAGAAATTAGCATCAAGCTACCTATTCATGGGAGGGGCAGAGAACACCATGGCTATCTTATCAGCACAGGTCCTTCCCCCAGTTCAGATCATTTGCCGCATGCATTGGTACTCTATTATAACAATTTTCAGGTGGTCCATTCACCAGAGATTGCACCACACTTGCCACGATGTGTCTAGGAAGTTGATTTGCTGAGGCTTTAAAAGAGAGGGGGTAGTGGTTGCACGAGTTCAGGTCTCTAAGGGCCTTTTTACACGACCCCTAAGATCCGCTGGCCACTTAAATTCGGACCAAAGATCTTAGGGGTTCGTCGCTCTTCCTCTGTCCCCACCCCCCTCCCCACTTCCTGGTTGCTGGCTGCATGAGGGAGGGAGAAAAAAGAAAGTAAAGAATGCCGGTTTACCTCCGTTTTGTTCCCGGCAGCATTCAGATCTCTTAAAGGGGCGGGGCGCAAAAAAAGAACAAACAGAAGCCAGGAGAGCCCCGCACTCACTATCCTTACACCGGATCAAATATTTGTCACATCCAAAAAGCAGGTACCTGAAAGCTGCGCTGGGACATGCTAAAGTGGGCGGGGTCGCACTTAATTGTCTGCAAACTCCGGAGCTGGTGGGTAAACATTTTTAAAGTCCGGAGCTTGCAGCCATTTGCGGCGGAGCTTAGGGGTCATGTATAAACACCCTAAGTGGACCTGTAACCCAAATGTTAAATGGGTCTGCCTCTTTCCTTTAGAAGGTATAGGATAATTTATCTTGCCTTATAGGAACATGAATTGTCATAAATAATACTGCCTGATTGTTAAAGCTGAGAAGACATCACAACTTAAACAGGAACCCCCTACTGAAGGAACTGGCTAGCTCCATATGATCTCTCTCTCTCTCTCTCTCTCTCTCTCTCTCTCTCTCTCTCTCTCTCTCTCTCTCTGTGTGTGTGTGTGTGTGTGTGTGTGTGTGTTGTGCCTGTTTCCAAACTTTGGGGATGTGAAAATTCAAATTGGAATAATCCCGAATGCTTTTTCCACAGGCTGATCGCTTGAGCGCTAATCACATGCCTGGTTAATTCGATAATGCACCTAATGTTTCGGGGAAACTCCCTAGTTTTCATCTCTGCCTCTTCTCTTTGGGAGATTAATGAGGTGAAGAGGGAGAAGATTGTTACAAACCTGCCGCTTCCTGTACCTCCCAAGTAGACGGCGGGAAACAAATGTGCCAAACAGCCTTTTCACACCACTGTGTACTGCGCATAATTATAACCAAGCCAATGCAGTCCATTATAATTATGCGACGATAAGCAATGCTCCAACTGTGCAATGAATGGCAGAGATTAAGACTTTTCTGTCATGGTGCACTACTTGCAAATTGCTTAAAAACTTTTCCAGCAGGGGCAGAAAGAACAGCTTCAGCCTTCACGCAGTTGCTGAGGTGGGAATGTTATGTGTTGAACTGCGTGGGCCAAATCCTCTCAATCATTCCAGCCAGTGTCAAGCAGGATTCTAAATCAGTAAAGGTCCTGATCTCTGCTTCGGTATTGCCCCAAGCACCCCTCCTTTGAAAATCTATACTACTCGCCTCAAAGAGAATCTCATTGCAGTGCGCGTGCATTTTGCATTTGTGTGCTTGCATATGTTTTATAAAACAAAAGCAAAGGGTGCTTCTTATCGACCATCCCACAGCACTTGAAGAACTCTCTGGGCAGGTTACAATTCAATTCTACAGGTTGTACATTCCCTCACACCCTCAACCCCAGCAAGCTGGGTACTTAAGTTACTGACCTTGGAAGGATGGAAGGCTGAATTAATCTCAAACTGGATACCTGAGCCCAAGATTGAATTCAGGCCATGAGCAGAGTCTTCACCACAGTACTGCAGTTTAACCACTGCACCACAGAACACAGTCTTTTACCCTACTGATGGCAGCATAGGGCCTGGCCTAGAGCAGCAGAGACCCACTAATTGTGATAGACATCCTCTGTGTAAATGGTAAATAATGATTCTCTGTGTCACTCAGGGTTTCTTGTCATACTGAGGCCTCCTTACAGGCCCAGCTATAACGATGAATATTTTTCTAGTATTCCACAGTATAACAGGACCCCTGTATCCATGGTGGGGGGGTTGGTTCAGGGGGGCACAGATACTGAAATCCGTGGAGAATAGTGAATACTAAATTTCTAGTACAGTAGTCCCCTGCTACAATGCAGTTCGTATATTATGGTCTCAGTATATCGCAGAGTTTTTCTTGAGAGAAGCAGGTTTCCAAAGAATGGCTTTTAACTCCTTCCTGAAGCTTCAGCAAACAAACCTCGGGCTGCTCCTGCCTGTGTGCGCTTCCAAAGAGAGGTTTTTAACCCCCTCCTGACGCCTCACCAAACAGACCTTGGGCTGCTCCTGCTGGTGTGCACTTCCAAAGAGAGGTTTTTTAACCCCTCCTGACACCTCAGCAAACAGACCTTCATAGCACGCGCCAGCAGCAGCCCCAGATCTGTTTGCTGAGGTGTCAGGAGGGGGTTAAAAACCTCTCTTTGGAAGTGCACACTAGCAGGAGCAGCCCAAGGTCAGTTTGCTGAGGCATTTGCATTTCACAGCTTTTCCTTTATCGAGGGTGGGTCAGGCACCTAACTCCTGTGATAAACAGGGTAGTACAGTATAGTAAAGGGGAGGGGAGGAGACAAATATATTTTAACATACATTAAAAGAACTGGCCATGCTATGTGTGCTAATTTCAGAATATAAGTGAAACCAAATCCACCGATACAGGAGTCCTACTGGAGATATAATCGGCGAGAATTCTGAAGGTTAGGTGTGCCACTTGGCAACTTTAGGGAGGTGCCACATACACCGACTTCTAGACAGTTTGCTTCCCAAATGCTGTGGTTTCTTCTCAATTGCTGAAACCATAATTCCATATTTTGCCCTCTCCTCGGTATGATGGGCAAAGCTGGCTTCCAAGAAAAGACATAACAGAAAGTCGACCAGGAATGAAGTGGTGCAGCTAGTGGATCATCTTGCTTTCTCCTTTTTTTCCTCTCCAGATCTCCCTGCCTGTTGTTGGGTAAACCTTCATGATTCCCAATAGGCTGGACTAGAGATGGGCACGACTTGAAAAAAAAAATTTTCGAGTTGTCGTTAGTCGGGCCAGTCCCATTTCGGGTCGTTTCCGGTTTTCGCGAAAATTCGCAAAAATTAGTCGGTTCGTTTTTTCGTTTTTTCGTTGTCGTTAGTACTGGTTTTTTGGGGGGGGTAGCGGGCTCCTGGAGGCACCTCTGTGGGGTGGGTGCCTCCTCTGGCCCGCTATAAAGGGAAAGTGGGCTCCTGGAGGCACCCGTGGGTGCCTCCTGCCACTAGGAAGGGGAAGCAGGCTCCAAGAGACACCCCTCTACATGGGGGTCTCCCTTCCTCACCTGCTGCTGCTGCAAAATGCTATGCAATAGCCATATGGATATTGCATAACATAATGTGCAGACAGTGAGACCAGTGTGAGAGTGATAGGTAATACCCGCCCTTCACAAGGCTCTGGCACCACCATGTCTCACACAGAAGGGAATTGTACTTGCTGCGTGTAGTGCAATGCAAGCAAGTAGATCTGGCTTTAAGGTGCCTTAGTGCAAGAGCTAGGGTTAGGCTAGTGACGGGTAAGGTTACGGTGGGCTAGTGGGTTGCACCTCTGGGTGCCTCTCTGACCCACTAAGAAGACAGTCTGTGACGTATGGGTACGGAGTCAAGGGTTAGGGTTAGGGCTAGGGCAGGTTTTAGGGGGCTTTTTGGCACATCCCAGAAGTCTCCATGGCCAAGTGGCCATGCGACTGGTGGGATGGCTCCAGAAATTTGCATGGTTGTCCACTCCCACATGGCTGGCCACTTGGCCAGCCCATCATTGCGCACTGCGCAGGTGTAAATAAAATAAAATAAAATAAAATAAATGGAGGACAGAGGAGGAGAGGAGAGACATTTTGTTGCAAGAAAAAACCCACTGCTACTGCGAAAAATCTGGCAGTTTATAAATTTTCGCGTGTTTCTGTTGTGCTTGTGTGTTTTTGGACCACGATTTCAAAAACAATATTGCGTTCGCCGCCCCATTTTGGATCCCCCGCCCGCACCGCATGGCATGGCGATGGCGACTCGCGAGTCCGGCTGCCCAGGACGGGGGGGAGGCGGGACCCCCCCTCCAGAAACCACCCCTCCGGTAGGTGCCCTGCGCCCTTAGTCAAGCAGGCATTTTTCCGCCTGCTTTTTTGGCCCGGGAATGGGTGGGGGAGAGTTTTTAAAAGTTTTTTCCTGTGCCGTCCGTGCCGCTTGCTTGCGCTTTAATTGCGGCGGCCGGCGGCCGGCGAGACTGGGCTTTTTGCTGGCTGCGAGCCTGCGGCGAGTCCCACCAGAGCAGCCGAGGACGGGGGATGAGGGGGGAGGCCGGGGACCTCCAGAAACAACCCCTCTGGTAGGTGCCCTGAGGCACGGCAGGCATTTTCCCGCCTGCTTTTCGGCCGGGAACCGGGTTTTTTTAACTTTTAAAAACTTTTTTTCTGTGCCGCGTGTGGCATCGCGCAATTCGCGATGCTTTCGGCAGTGCCCGCGTTATCTTATCGCGCAATCTCGCGATGCAAGTAACGAGCACGACAAAT
Source organism: Phrynocephalus guinanensis (assembly GCA_037367245.1). Lineage (NCBI taxonomy): Eukaryota > Metazoa > Chordata > Lepidosauria > Squamata > Agamidae > Phrynocephalus > Phrynocephalus guinanensis. The sequence continues at coordinate 113,143,736 of CM074738.1, forward strand.
CAGACCAAAATTGTTCGTTCGTCGGTTCGAGCTCGAAGTCTGGGGGAGTAATTCCCGTTACCGTTTCCGTAGAGTAACGGAACCGAGTAACGGAAACGGAAACGGGAATACCGCTAAGTCGTGCCCATCTCTAGGCTGGACATCTGATGCTCTGAGTGTAACAGCTGGCCAAGTTCTGAACCTCTCAGTTGTTTATAACTGGAGATCTGGAGAAGTGGTAGATGTTAATGAAGAAAAAGCCTTATCTTAACCTGTGAAAACTATAGCGATGCAACGCTCAGCGCATTCCAGCTGTCAGCGCTACCACGTCATACTTCCTGGATTGATTTCCTAGGGCAATTATGGGAATGATATACATGGGTATAAACCCAGGTTTAATCTGTGCTTGCTATTAACTGGTGATCAATTTAAGAGGAAGTTTTACAGCCCCGCTTATTACTGTTTTCCTTAAAATTGCTGGAGAGCACAGGGTAAGCCATGGGGTGGCAATTTTCTCCTGTCCCTGCTCAAGGGACACCTTGTTTCATGAACTGTTCCAGAACGAGACACCTTGTTTCATGAACTCTTCCAGAATGACAGGTTCTCAAGGAAACACAGAGCTGCTCATGGGTTGCATCATCCTGATGAGGGAACTTCGTTTTCATCTGCGCCCTAAAATAACTTCCTATCTGGAAGCGATCGAGCGAGGAGAGAGATGTGCCATCACTCGATGACTGACGGCATGGTTGAGTTTGAGTTCCACTTACCAGAACACCAAAGATGACTCTGTAGACCACAGTCAAGGGAATTTGCATCCCCCCCCCGACTACTTTTGGTGGATGAGGGAACCATGCGGTGCTTCAGAAGAGAAGTAATTGCATATATTGTCTTTGATTACATCATAAATTGACGCCTGGCCAAGAGATAAAAACCCCGGGTTTTCGACCATGGAGGAAGCTGTACATGAAATGTCTCCCCCTGAGCTAACTTGCAAGCTATAGTGGAGCCCTCGACCACATCCATAATCCTGTGCAGTTCATTATCTCCTAATGCTGTTCTCTCTTTTTAGATCATTAGAATGAAACTTGACCTGACCTGTGAACTCTGTAATTGATTGTTGCCTTTAAATGGTCAACAGCCCATTTACTGATCGATAAGATGGAATAATTTTATACATATTTAAATTATGCATTACTTTAATGCTGGTTAAATTTATCTACTACTCTCCTTCCAGAGTCCAATCGGCGTTTACAACTGGTACATTTGGGCTGGCTTGTGGTGGGCGAGGAACGAGGAAGCAGACAGGAAACAGAGAAGAAGCCGGGTGGGATGGGGAAGGGAGAGAGAAGCCAGGAACCAAACCAGAATTTAATTCACCCTCAGGAAAGCTTACTCCAAAAACAATTAGAATAATGGCACTGTTTGTGCTAATCTAGGTGACTTTATTTTGTGTGCATAGAAAAAAATATATATAAAGTAATTAATTAATTACAGCCTGCAGTCAGGTTTATCTCAGGAGAGGTGTGGTTGTTTGGATTCCTTGGAAGAGATCTATGTTGTACACAGCAAAGAGCTGAACATGGTGCCAAACAATGTATGATACAAAAGGGGGGAAAAACCCACATGATTTTGTCTCCTGATTTCTCTCTTCTTCCACATCTTCTTAAAGCAGCAAAGGCTTGGAGGAGGACATTTGAATCATAATATTTACTGTGTCCCTTCCTTTTCCCGCTATCTTTTGTGTGTGTGTGTGTGTGTGTGTGTGTGTGTGTGTGTGTGTGTGTGTGTGTGTGTGTGTGTGTGTGTGTGTGTGTGTTGTGTCGTTATAGTCGTGCCCGACCCTTCGTGACCCCATGTCCATGGAGTTTTCTCAGCAGGAATACCAGAGTGGTTTGCCAGTTCCTACTCCAGGCGCCTACAGCACCTGGTATTCCCTGGGGGTCTCCCATCCAAGTACTGACCAGGGCCGACCCTGCTTAGCTTCCGAAATCAGGCGAGATCGGATGTGCTTAGGGCATCTAGGCAGCTGCTATCTTTTTAGTTAACATTTAATCTCTCTGAAGCTGGTAACTTGCCATTGATGGGAGAATTAGAATGGCCCTTGTCCTTGTGTGTGTGTGTGTGTGAGAGAGAGAGAGATGGGGGGGGAGAGAGAGAGAGAGAGAGAACAGAAAATGAGAACTAAACAGTAGAGATGGGCATGAAATGGATTTTTTGTTTCATTTTTCATTTGTTGTTTCATTACAGAATGAAACAAAAAATGAAGCGCCCTGTTTTAAAAAAACGCAACAAAATGAAATGGAAATTTTCGTTTACTTCCATTTCATTTTTGTTTATTATTTATTTTATCAAGCGCCGATTTTGGCACTTGTTAAAATTAATAATAATAATAATAATAATAATAATAATAATAATAATAATAATAATAATAATAATAATAATAATAATAATAATAAGCGCTGACCAGCTGGGCCCATACATGGACTGGTCGGCGTGAGTTTTTTAAAAAGCACCAGTTGGCCTGCACTGCAGCTGATCAGCGCTTGTAAAAAAAAAAAAAAAAGCACAGGCCAGCCAGGCTGGTCGGCTATAAATTTTGTTTTTAAAAAAAATAAAAAATGAAATGAAACGAAAAATGAAACTAATTTTTTAAAAAAACTCATTTCGTACCAAATGAAATGAAACAAAAAACAAAAAAAAAAAAACAAAATGCCATTTTGGCATTTCATGCCCATCTGTATTAAACAGCACCTCACTCACTCACTCCCCCCCCCCCAATCCATTTGAGGAATGCAATTAACCATTGAAATATTTATGACTAATGGAAATATTTGGGCTTCTTCCTTCTGCAGTTTTAATATTAATATAATATTTTATAATAAAAATGCATATTTTTGTGTTTAAAGGTGCTGCTGCCCAAATCCTGTTGCTTAGTTGCACTGCATACCTTTTGGAGAGAAACTGAAAGTTGAGTCATGGCAACCCTCATGACTCAACTAAGAATCTTCACAGACATTTTGGAGGGAAACTGTTTTAAGATATTGCTGCAGACATTATCTGTTGCATATTGAGATGTAGAATCATAGAATGATAAAGTTGGAAGAGACCTCAAGGGCCATCCAGTCCAACCCCCTGCCATGTAGGAACCTACATCACAATGCTCCCGATAGATGGCCAATCCAGCCTCTGCTTAAAAAGCCTTCAAAGAAGGAGACTCCACCACCCTTTGTGGCAGCATATTCCACTGCCGAACAGCTCTAACCGTCATGAAGTTCTTCCTAATGTTCAAATGGAATCTCTTTTCCTGTCGTTTGAAACCATTGCCCCGAGTCCTAGTCTCTGAAGTTGTGGAAAACAAAAAGCTCTGAGCTCTGTGCCTCATAAAAAAGAAAAATGCTAAGTGCTGACTTGTTGATATGGGTCAGCAGAGCTCTCTGCCATTGGAGATGCTTAGCCCCACATCTGCTATGGCAGCTGTCCTGATGAGCCCCTACATTAGCATACCGATGCGGATTGTTACGAGCTGGGCTGAGTTTTAATCATGTGTACTGTATCACAGATGGGCAATGGAGGGCCTTGCAGATTTGATGGACTACAGGTCCCAGCATCCTTCACCACTGGCAAGGGCTGCTGAGAGATGAAGGCCAATAGCATCTGGAGGCCAACATGATTGATATGAGCGATTTTAGGGAAATCTCCTAAAAATTAAAACAAAAACTGGAAAAAAAACCAAAGCTTCTCCAGGGGCATGGGCACGATTTGGACACATTCTACTTTCTATCATCATCATCATCATCATCATCATCATCATCATCATCATCATCATCATCATCATCATCGAACTGCAGAGTTGGAAGGGACCCTGTGGATCGGGCACAGTGGGGAATCGAACCCCCAATCTTTGGCTGCATAGCGCGACACCTAAACCACTGAGCTACCCAGTCGTTCTCTAAATGCTGACTTGTAGGCGACGTCCTTGAAATTCCCATGGCCAGAGGTGGCCAAAGCTCCTTTTGGGGAGTCAACATATCCCAGAAATCCTTTGGCCAGGATAGCCAATGGAGAGGCAGACCCCAAAGTAGCTTAATGGAGAGCCGCTCATAAAAGGCTGATATTCCGTTCTTTTAATAGGCGGCTGTTTTTCATATTTCAGTGTTGATCAATGCCATGAGCCATACAACACACTGGTAAGTAATTCATCTTTCCCCCAAAAGGGAGACAGACCCTACAAAGGACAGCCTTTATGCTGCCGATAGTCTTGCAGAAGGCGGGATGAAGTGAAACTGCCCGTCACAGCGGAGGAGTCCCCGAGATGGCGGGAATGAACTGAATCAGAGGATATCTACTGTACCTTGCAAGGAAGACAAATTTTCTGTCAGGCAGCCACCGTGCCTTGCTGGGGAAGCCAATTGGAAAAGACTGATAGCAGGTCCGGCGCCGAAGTTCATCAAAGTCATCTCTTCCAGGTAAGCTCATTTTTCACGAGCCAAAGGGATATTTACCTGAAGTACACCTGTAAGGTATAGCCGACAAGATTGAGCAGGACACTGTTTTATTATATTTCACACCCTGATGGTTCAGCATGATGGGGGAGTGAGAGAGGCACAGAAAGATAGAAGAGAGTTATTAAAAAAATCATATTGTTGGGTTTTTCCCCCCCTCGCCTTTTGGCAGAATCAAACGCACTCCTTTGGTCAGAATACTGACCAGTGTGCTCTGCCGGGGACTGTGGGTAATTTTGTTAAAACATAATCTTAGAATGAAGTCAGAAAGACTCGTGGGGGCTCCTTTGTTCAAGGACAAGAAGGCCTCCAAGACATAACTCCGGTCTTTGGGTGTTGTTGCTGGTCGCCATACCAACCAGCCTGGAGGTTAAGTGACCTCCCTTCGTGACAGCATCGTACCAATGGAGAGCCAAAGGGATCCAAAAGATGGTATGGTCTAAGGCCTGTCAAGGTAGGAAACCCACAGAACACTGCGACCCTCACTGCTAGCCGTCCCGTTTCTTCAAAAAGGAACTGAAATGGCATTTTGACCAACTTGCATCAGATTTTGTAGCTACACGAGTTTCCAGCACATTAGAGCTGCTGGCTGAGGTAAGAACTCTCCATTCAGCACAATAAACAGGAATCCACCCCTTTCTTGCTCACTGGATATCTTTTAAATTTCAAATTCTTTTCAACCGGTTTCTGAAGATGTATAACTTTTTGTTAATCTCCTAGCCCAAAACAACAACAACAACAACAAAAAATCAGAACAATTTCACACCTCCACCAGGAAGACCATGGCTAACAAAGAGGTGTTGGGAAGGGTTGCATAGGTGGGGCTTTCACGCACCCCAGACCATTGTCCATCTAGTGACCCTATTCAGGCCATCGTCCATCCAATGAGCCTATTCAGGCCACTGTCTACCTAACAAGCCTATTCAGACCAGGGTGGCACGAAAGCCAGGTCAACTCTAAATTGGAGGCCTCACACCAACTTTCCTTAGACTGATGAAGCTACTTGGATGAGTAGCACAACGTTTCGATCTCACAAGAGATCCAGTTGCCATGACCGAACTTCCAGATAACCACACCTGGATCACTGAGAATCTTCAAAGACGATGACAACAATAATGGCAATGACAACAGCCAGAGGAAACTCCTCATCCATCTCTCGTTTTTCTCTGTTTAAGAACCTCTTGGCTGCTGGAGAATGGAACCCCAGGATCAGCCCCTCAAAAAGTTGTTCAGTCATTGAACATTTTACTCCATTTTAGATTTCTCCTCGCCATCTTCTGAAGCACCAAAGAGCCAACAACCTTCTTTGTCTCCCTCTCCGCTCTTCATTCACTGTCTCCTCTCTTTCTCAGCCTTCATTGAAAAAAATAAATAAAACTCAAGCAGTTGCTGGCTGGTGAAGGCTGGGCATCCTGCCCACAGCATCAGAGTGCTTCCTGGCCATATAAACTTCTCTAGTGAGCCACGCCAAGCCACAAAGCTGTACTTAGCGTGGCTCACTATTCACTGCAGAATAAGACGGCTTCCTTAGTTCTTGATGCTGAGGACCAGCCGTAACAGCCACCCAGCCTTGTCAATGGAGCCCCCTCTGCCATTCTCCTGTGGTTCTACACTTCTGGAAGTAAACCTTGTAATTTTTTTTTAAAAAAAATAACAAAATATGTTGAAGCCATCCGTACCTGAACAGTGCAAGGATGATGCTGTGATGAAATAAAATGCAACATGTAGTGCACAATGCTTATAGCCCCTGAAATAGGAAACATATGTTTTTAAACTCAGAAGAATTCATAACCAACGCCTTGGAAGGGAGATAATGGTGAGCTACATAACATATTCCTTTTAAGCAATAATTTTCAATGCTTTGCTGAGGACACAAAGGTAATGCCACCCAAGCTTTTCTGCCCCATTTTGGAAAGGTAGGAATTTATTTATTCAATGTATTGAAAATGTTTTTCATCCACCTTTGTTACAGTGAGTGATGGCTGAGGGCTTTGTTTTCTTTTTCATGATCAGATCAAGTTCATATTTTTGGACAGTTGTGCTTCAGATTGTGGCTATCTCCAAATGTTGTGATACAGTTGTGAGTGCACAAACATGCAGGCAAAGGGTTTTTATGAGATAAAGCTGTACATGAAGTCTTTCTCTCTCTGTGTGTGTGTGTGTGTGTGTGTGTGTGTGTGTGTGTGAACGCATGCATGCATGCATACACACACACACACACACACACACACACACACACACACACACACACACACACACACACACACACACACACAGGCTTAACTAGGGAAGGGCAGAGGAGTGCATTTGCCCCGGGGTGCGCAGCAATCCAGGGGAGCCTGGAGGGGGGCCGGGAAGAGGAAGCCATGCGCCATCCCGCAGCCAGCAGTCTTCCTTTCGCCCCGCTAAGGCATGGTGATCCTTAGTCGGGGAAAAGGAGGAGACGGAAGCAGGCAATTTCCCCCCAAGCAGCTCCTCTGCCAATTGCTCCACCTCCTCCTTCCCCCCACCCCTGCTAAGGCTTGGTGATCGTTAGCCAGAGGAAAGGAGGTGCTGCTTGGAAAAAAAACCCATCACCTGCTTCCCTCTCCTCCTTTCCCCGGGCTAACAATCCCCAAGCCTTAGCCGGGGAAAAGGACAGGAGGGAAGTGTGTGACGGAATTGATGCTTGAAATAAAAAATTACCTGCTTGGCCCTATCCATGCGCTGTGCAGTTTGCACGGGAGAGCCTTGTCCGGGACACCCCCCAAAGAGAGCGTAAGAAATAGGGACCCTTCTCCTGCTCCTCCACTGTTCCCCCTTGCTCGGTGGATGAGATGCCTTTGAGGGGCAAAAGGGGGGGCAAATACTGACTTTGTCCCCAGATGCTCCAAACCCTAGCTATGCCTCTGCAATACATACATACATACATACATACATACATACATACATACATACATACATACATACATGTGTGTGCGTTGTGTCGTTACAGTCGTGACCAATTCTACATGACTCCATGTCCATGGAGTTTTCTTGGCAGGAGTACTGGAGTGGTTTGCCAGTTCCTACTCCAGGCGCCTACAGCACCTGGTATTCCCTGGTGGTCTCCCATCCAAGTACTAACCAGGGCCGACCCTGCTTAGCTTCCGAAATCAAGCGAGATCGGATGTGCTTAGGGCATCTAGGCAGCTATACATACATACATACATACATACATACATACATATCATATCATATCATATCATCATATCATATCATATCATATCATATCATATCATATCATATCATATCATATCATATCATATCATATCATATCATAGGCAGAATGATACAGAAATTGGGAAGAATGGACTCATGGCAGTGGAGAATTCACAATGCAGTGCATTTATGTTAAGTTTTGACTTTAAAGGAGTGATCCAGGCACCTGATATTATCTTAAGTCAGCCTCTTGGGTTGCTCCAGCAAAGTTAGGACTGAAACCCAGACTCATTTCAATGCTGCCATGGCAACACAGTCGCTAGCCTCCATTGTGAGGACCTCTGCCTGAGAGTGGAGAAAATGGCCACCAGGGCAGATGCCCTTCTTGCCAGGTTCATAGGTTCATAACCTGAGACCTTAGAAAAATTTCTTTCTGTGGACTACAGCTTCTAAAGTCTAGAGTTTTGGTTTGGATTCGAACTCTCAGACACTCACCATGCTGGCTGGGAGACTGGGATTTATTTGCCCCACCCACCCCCTTCAAAAAAGGTGATTTGTTCTATCTTTGGCCGGGATATTCCGAGATGTTCTTCTGATGACAACGTTTGCTGAATTTCGTGCCCTCAGCCCTCAATTTATAGCTGGCAACAGCACGGCAAATGGCATTTTTTGAGTTGGGAAATATTCATTTGTTTGTGAGGTAGGGAAGGGTCAAAGCAAGAATTATTTTTTTTCTTCAGAGAAAGGTTAATGGACCTGGGTGGGAGCCGAGCACATTTGCATCCACAGTGGTCATTAATCCACTGAGTAGTAATTTGTGAAACAGAAATCAATCTGGGAAAAGGAGCAAAGCCGCTAGTCTCAAAATAACCGGCTGCCTTCCACCTTGCATCTCGTTAAGCAACGCCCAGGTACATAATGGACTCGATTTCCATGCATGGTTTCGCTGCCATCCTCAGAAACTAATAGCTAGCCGAAACAAAATGTATTCATGTTCTCTCGTCTTTCTGCCCATGGTTAATGGCATGGTAGTTTAGGGCCTTGGCAAAAGGGTTCTTAAAATGGAGAATAATGCCTTTGATACATGTGCCAATTAAAAAAAAAGCTATTGATGACCTGGTGGGTCCATTCTCCAAAGTGCTTTGTGCTGCTGCTGACTTCCATCGAAACGAATGAGACCCGGAGGCCCAAGACAGACATTAAGCAAATCGGCAACTTTTGCCAAGTTAGGGGTTGCACATGTAACTTCAGGACAGTTGCTTTCATGCAGATGTAACTCTACCCAATTCCCATGGCATGGGCTGAGATCATGGCGCTCTCTCCCTGAAGTCAGTGCTAGGTATATTTGGGTTGTATTCCTGCCTTGAGCAGGGAGTGGGACTTGATGGCCTTAGAAGCCCCTTCCAACAACATGATTCTATGACCCCTAGGACTTTCTGTTTGCACAAGAGCTACTAGATACCTCTTCTCACAAGCTCCATAAACGTCATACTCTGGGGGTATTAGGAAGATTGCCCAAGAGAATATATGAACAGGATTCTGTCCCATTAGTTTTACTGGAGGGATACATATTCAGTGAAAACTCAGTGATGCACACTTCCTGTGCAAGATATTTCAAGTTCATTCCCATCCCTAGCTCATCTAGCCAAAGATGGATCAGATGGCAAGTGCAACTGATGGGAAAGTCCAGTTTGTGTCCAAAATCCAAGAGGTCTCCCAGCTGTCAGAAGAGTGAAACAGGAGACAGGGATGTCTAACCAAGGACATCTACCAAGGATAGCTTGTGGACTGAGGAAGTGGACAGTTTGTTCACATCAGCTGGCACTTACTGTCCCTTTCACTCTGAGACAGTGGTAAAAGAAAGAATAACATGTTCAGTTGACTTACTGTTCTGAACACAGAAAAAATACAACATGGCTAGCTGAGAACTGACTGCTGATACCTGTGACCTCTGGCATTAAGCTTATTTTTTCTGCACCCTGGTTGAGAGATATGGAATTTCCTTTTCCACTGAACCAAATGTGACCAAGGGTTGGCTCACCCAAACCCTGCCTCCTCTGAATGTGTATTTGGATTCCTTGGGCCTATTGACTCTCTACCTAAGGGGAACTTCATAAGTGCAGAGGCTTACCTTTTGGGGAATGGGTGTGGTTGAGCCAGAGTTTGGAAATAATTACTTTTTGCAGACTGCAATTCCCAGCATTCTCTACCAGCATGGTTTTAGAAGCTGTGCTCCAAAGAATGAACATTTTCAACTCTTCTGTTGGATTTCGAGTGGCAAAACTGACTACTGTATATGAAATATATTTGTTCACTTGGAGCCAGACATTTTGTCTCAAGACATCCTGTATTGGAAGAGTATTAGTCAGATACAGGGAGAGAACCACTTCCATATAAAAATATTGTAAAACTGACGATTCTGGATCATGTCAATTTTTTTTATGGTCACATTCTATTGTTTTTTGTTTTTAATTCTGGTTTGGGGTAGACTACCTTGTAAGATGATACAGCCCATGACCAGCAACCACATTGCCTTGAATCCAATACAGGTGGAAGTTTCAAGTGGCTTTAGACAGGAGTTCCCTTCTGGTGTAGTGAAGAGAGTGATGGACAACGACAGTTACTTCACATCCATTCTAGTTCCGGGAGGAAGTTTGTTGCGTGTTGTCATCAGTTGCGGTCACGTGGTCTTCTCCCGCTTCTGTCCTTGTTCCCGTGTACCCACGGGCGTGACTGATGATGCCAGGACGACTGTTACTGCACATCCTCGTTCCGTGATGAGATGTGAAATTCTATACCTTCATTCTCTTTTTTTCCGGTCTGACCTTCCATTTTTTGATGTTTCGATTCTCCGAAGCCTTGTCTTCAATATGTTATGGAGCAAACTTTGAGGCATTTGTCTTTTAAAATCTCAGCACTGCATTGCTAACTCCATAGGAATTTACTGGCGAATGTCACTTCGCATGCCTGCCACTAGATGACAATGAGCTACAATCGGCACTCGTTCCACGACAAGGCTTACTTCACAGTGTCTTGTCTCGGAACGAGAAGCAAGACAAGCAGATTCCCAAGGCCAGGGAGGGGAATCGCTCATCCCACTTAAATCCCAGTTCAAGGGGCATGGTCGGGATGAACTCCCACTGTCACACAATGGACGTGTGGTAAGATTACTTCGTACCGGTACCAAGCGGGACCGTGAACAGCAATGAGATAGATGTGAAGTATCAGACTAGGACTCTGAAGAACAGTGTTCAAATCCCCCCTTAGCCATGGAAGCTCACAGGTGGTGTGGAACTGGTGAAACCATTATTTAAATATCTCATTTACGTTGAAAATCCTGTTAGGGTCACTATAGGTCTGTTCCAACTTGATGGCATATAACCACCACACGATTGGAAACCACTGTTCTACTCTTCATGAGAACCTGTCTCCATCTCCAGCAATTTGCAGCCATGAACTTCGACTTACCGTAATTCATTTGAAGCAAATAAATAAGAGCCACATCCATTTCTCCTTAAAAGCAGACATCTTTGCTTTGTGGGACCTTGAAACGCAGCTATCCACATTTTCCATGGGCCGAAGAAACATAGTGTGCGCCAGCCAGCACAGCACCATAACTTACAGTAATCCGTCTGCAAACAGAGAGCAAGCAAGCAAACCCGACAGTCGCCTTTATTGATGGAGTGACTGGACTGGATAAAGCAGTGCACGGCATCTGTAAGCTTTGGACAAACAGCGGTGCTGGTTAGAAGGCTGAGAATTTAATGGTTGTCAAGATGGGGGACTGGAAAGAAGGAGCGTCAAAGAGATTTAAGTGGAAGACGGATGCCAAGAAAGAGATCCGTGCAACGAATCATTGATGCCACAACCCACACTCATCCCTGTTTGAATGCCTGCTGCTAGCTAGAAAACACAGCACCACGAGGCTGGGCCAAGAGGAAGTGACCAGATACTACTTCCATAAGACCTGCTATGTAGAAATGGGTGTGGCCCTTTGCTCACAAATAATGACAATTCCTAATAATGACAACTGAAAACCACTCCTAATGTTGCATGTATGGGATTTGCACCAAGGGTGCAGGTGTATGTTGGATGGTAGAATAGATCATTTTAAAATTGAAGGCTTTTGTTCAGGAAGAGCATTCCATGATTAGACTCCAAGGTCTGTCTAATACACCTTCCAATTTATTGTGAGATTTCTGTTATTCCTTTTAGAAAGCAGAATAAAATGGCCACAACAAACAGAAACCTGGAGAAATAATTTAGGTCTCATCACACACACGTAAGCCTTTGGTTTCTTTCTCAAACAATCTGGCAGAAATCATTCTAGAAACGTTTAACATTGACAAAGGTATCTTTACTTACAGATACCATTTGTGGTTACAGTCAGAAGAATAAAAAAGTGGAGTCTCCATTATGTGAAGAGACCACTATGTGTGTTGCTTGGTCAGAGGTCAGAGAAAGAAGGCGATCAACAATGAAAACAGTGGAAGCAAACAAGCAAACAAACAAAGAAAGTAACTGGAAGAGGTGGTGGGAAGTCCCTCAAATTCTAAAGTGGGGGGCATGTTAGAAATCAAGTTAGTGGAAAAGTACAATCACATTATTTTGTAAAGCCCCTCTCCCACAGATACCCAGTGTTAGTGCATGCAAGATTGCTATTTTCCCAACACTATTTCCTGCAGGAAACAACCCATAATTTGCCTCTGGAAAGCAAACAAGTAGGAGCTGATGAAATCACTATTGCTATAGCACTGACTGAGTTACTTAGTGGGTTGGATACTTGATAGTGGAGCTAGATGTCACTGTGTCTGTATTCCAGAGTACTCCCAGAAGAAGAGAATGAGAAGCCATCACTGATTACTCTATACCTAAGAAATTCCAGAAAGGGCCATCTTCATTATTATTACCTCCAGATTTAGGAGCTGAACGTAGTAATCATAAATGAATAATAAGGATAGGCAAGAATTTCATTTCAGTGCTTTGTTTCCTTTTTAGAAACAGCTTTGCCCTCTAGTTTAGAGGTTTCTTCGTGCTCAAAATAATAAGAAGAGTGAGAGAAATAGTAGGGGTACAAATGAAATGAAATTATTGGTCTGGAGCAACATTTTTTTAAAAAATGTAAGAGCACTTATGGGTTCAAGAATGCTTTGGTCCAAACAGATATTAAATCTTCGTCAGATGGTGTGAAAATCAAAAACAACAACATTATTTGAGTTGTTTTCTCAATTCACAAGCACCATATCTACACAGCACAACATGGAAAATGTGAATGTGTTGATTTGGGCCTGAAAATACTTAATTGTGTGAGAGATGCCCTTCACATTGTGGAGACCTTTGCTAATTTATTCATTAAAATATTTCTAATCTGCTTTCTCTATCTCAATCTCAAAGTAGAATAGGGTCAATAAAAACACATTTAAAGAGGCTAATGCAATTTAAATACTTCCGAACCATCCAAAACACTTTTTTAAAAATCCAACTAATGAGATAAAAAGCAGCAGATTGGAAGGTTTGAGGGTCTCTGTAACTACTAAATGCTCAGGTGATCAGCCATGTGTTGGTGTGGTATCAAAATAAAGGCAACATGGGTGCCAGTTGGCCTCCAGAAAGCCACCTTGCATCCTTTGCAGGAGAAAGGCAAAGTAAAAATATGTTAAATAACTATATGAATTCAGTAAACTGACCACTGCCACCTAGAAAGTCCCTTATGTCTCCATATATAATGTAAGACTCAGAATGGTGGAACACAGATAATTGCGATCTCAGGAGACCTTAAGGATTTGGCAGGTATATAGGAGGCAAGGCATACCTTCAAATATCTAGATCTTAAGTCATTTGAAAGCTTGCAAAGAGCCAGTGCAGTTCTTTCAGAAATGATGTCATATGAATTGGTTGGTTAGTATACTTAAAATTTTCTCCATTTAAAGTTTGTCTTTCTTTCTTTCTTTCTTTCTTTCTTTCTTTCTTTCTTTCTTTCTTTCTTTCTTTCTTTCTTTCTTTCTTTCTTTCTTTCAGTTGGTAATAAAATCCAAAGAATCAACAAACTTGCTTACATATTCAAAACAAACCAAAACATCCTCCAAAAGGCAATGTTTAGAAGAAACTAATGCTAGAGACAAAAGGCCTTTCAGCATAGGACAGCTTTAGCTGTCCAGTTGGGAAATCCAATAAAGAGGCAACCTAATGCCACTTCGAAAGGACTTCCACAACAAAGATGCCACTCCAGACAACGCCCTGTCTTATATGCCTGCCTGTCTAGACTTTTGGTTTGTGGGACACAAAACAGGACCTCTGCTGATGACCCCAAGTTCTTTTAGGACCTTCAATCCTGGATTGAATTTCCACCCTGGATTTAGCTCAGAACAAATTATCCTAAAAGGTGTTCTTGCAGGAAGTCTGACTGCCAGATTGCTGATCTCTACGGTCAAATTTGCTGAGACGTGCCAGTTTCTGCAGTCCATGGCTAAAAAAAACAAACAAAAAAAAAGCACATGAAAGCAGTCCAGGATTAGATCAGCCTTAAGCCTGCGCACGAATGAGCAACTGGATGAGTGATTTCATGGCTGCCTAGAATCAGGTGGATGATTTATCATGCCTCTGACAAAAACTTCATCAAGAGTTTTTTTTCTATATCCTAAACTTGAGACTTTATTTCAGTGTTGTTGTTTTTAATGCAACATTCCCTTTTCACCCTGCGCTTTGGACCACGATGAGTGTCATGGCACATCTTTCTCTGACTGGCAGTTATTAGGAGGAGACTTGTGGCGCAGTTGTTGGAAACCATAGTGGTTAAATTGCTGTACTGCAGCTAAAACTGTGCTCACGACCTGGAGTTCAAGCCCAGGTATCAGGCTCAAGGTTCACTCAGCCTTCCATCTTCCTGACGTCAGTCAAATGAGCACCCAGCCTGCTGGGAGGTGGAGGCAATGTGTAGCCTACATTATTAAATTGTAAACTTCCCAGAGAGTGCTTTAAGCACCATGCTTTTATTATACATGTTTGTTTGTTTGTTTGTTTATTATTTATTTATTTAGAATATTTTTATACACACACACCCTTTCTCTTTGGAAAAAATAGACCTGGGGAATAGCTGTGGAAGTGAGGCAAAAGGCAGTGGGTATGGCCAGAAAAGAAAGGAAAAGAAGTGAACTCATCATAAACGTTATAATTTATAAGCACCAACAGCTATTGGAGGCTGGATGGATTCAGAACAGCCCTGTGACGATTCCTGGGTTTACACGCTGCTACCATTTAATTTATGCCTAAATCCTTATGCAACATGAATGGAGACACACACGAGATTTCAGATAACTGCCAGATAACTGCCACCAATTTTGTGATGGACCTGGATGCACCTTTAAAATGAATTAATAACTATTCCCCAATTCAGGCATCCCCCACCAAAATAAGTGTTTTACCAGAGACTCTTATTATGAAGGACAGACTCCAACACCAATATTTATATTTTAAAATGAAACATGTAACATTTATTGCTGTACGATTAGATGTTCAGTGTTGATTAGATGTTCAGTTGTTCATTATGATGGCTTAGCCGATGTACTTAGATGTTTCGTTAATAACATGTTACTAATACAGTTACTATCTTTCCTTAAAAACCAAGACCAGGTTCAGACTATCACGCCTGACCTGACCAACTGACAATTCAGGCAGACTAACGGACAACTCTGCTGCCAATGCTGGTTAACTCCCTAGACCACCCTTAGATCACACAGGCGAGAACTTTGTCTAACCCCTATCACATAGGAGAGAACAGATTCCTTTCTTAGCGCACTTTCCTCTGGGAAGACGGGCAGTATAAAAATAAATAAATAAATAAATAAATAAATAAATAAATAAATAAATAAATAAATATATCCATCAGCCAGGTTCACCAGCTTGCTGATTGGCTGGGCAAATTCAATTCATACATATTCATCAACAACCACAAATATTCATATACAAGCCCATTTGCCACAAGCCCAAGTCTAGTACATCTTTGAGGACATGTGGGTCATTTCCCTCCTTCAGCCACTGCACTTGCCAAAATTCTTATCAGGGATCCACTGCTGATGAACTCACAACAATCCATGTGAGTGGTTGACTGGAAAAAAACAACAGTAGGAACCCCAATATCCACTGATTCATTAACCACTGATTCAGTTATCCATGGCTGGCAAAGGAAAAAAATTAAATAACTAATTCAGCAGTATAATTCATACTGTCTTAAAACAGCAGCCGTAAAGCAAGATACTGTTGCAAAACAGCAGCAGTAAAGCAATATACTGTTGCAAAGCCCAGGTTTTATGGGGGTGTGCTCTCTCTTATACGTGGTTTCCATTATACACCGAGAGGGCTGGAACCAATCCCCAGTAGATACTGGAGGGTCTTTTGTAGTCATCAAAGAGATATTCTGAGATGCCAGCCTACTTGAAGGACCACAACTTCAGGGGAGCCAAGAGGCTTCATAAACTCAGGGTCCTGGATCCAGTCTCTGGCTTTGCCACTTGAAGGTTACATGGTTTTCTCTGGTCAGAATAGACAATACCTGGTCTAGCTTACCTGGCCCAGGTAAACTAGACCAGGGGTTTGATCCAGGAAGGTTCATAGCAAAGCAGAGCTCGGGTTTGTCCATTGGCAAACTATTGCGTCAAATGAGCTTCTCCATCCACCTCTGCTATGGTTTCCAACAACCAGGAGACCAGGCTCCGTTCTATTGCCCTTTTGTTTCGGTGTCAACATTGTACATGCTATGACCTCAGTCAACACACCACCACTACCTTCTCTCTCTTTCTCTCTCTCTCTCTCTCTCTCTCTCTCTCTCTCTCTCAATCTATGTCAGTAATTTGTTTTTCTGCGACACCAAAGATGCAGAGCAAGAGAAATTAAAGCCAAAGCAAAATAATTCTGGACAATTGAAATCCCCTTCTTCGGGTCTAAGGAGGGGAAATGGCCCCAGCACTGGTTTATTTGTCATCTAAATGCAGACAGGAAGAAAAATATAAATATGGAAGACAACCGCCGGCACTTGAATTTTTGTTCATCTATTTATATCCCCTTAAGGTGCATAGAGGGGGTTATATCAATGCTTTGGATAAGTTTAATAATAAAGGGGGTGGGGGTGGGGGAAGGTGGCTCTCTTTTATTATATCTCCATATGGCACATTTGTGTGTGCATGTGTGCGTCTCCCTTTAAAACAACTCTATTAGCGCCGACCAAGGCACCTTAAGCAGCATCTGACATGTACAAACTGTTGCCTCCCGGTTGCCCCGTTTGTCTGGTTTTTCCGCAGTGTGAAGGTTGACGCAAGTCGTTTTGCACCCAATTACTTTGCAGTAAATTCGTCGGATGATTCTTGTCGCGCAGTATTGATCCAACGTGTCACCTTGAACTTGTTTATTGACACATCAAATTCCAAAGGCAGCCTCAACTCAATTTACCACTTCCCAATTATGGTATTTATATGATGTCACAGAAGCTTCTTGGTCCATGTTCGGATAAGGGCTATTACTCTGCTCCTCCCCCCCTCTTTCACTTCCACCACTCGCCACCCCCCTCCACCAATCGCCCAAGTGACGCTTGCCATTTTTCTCTGACCTTTTCCGAGACGGATGGCAGCCCATAAAACACATCATTAACACACATGTCACTTTTATCTGGCTTGGTTTTCAAGGAGTACTTTGTTCAACGGAACATTTTTTCAATTCCTTCCTTGATTGTGGCCTTCCTTAAGCAGCCTTGTCTGCTCAGAGAGCCACAGATCCAAACTTTTAGGTCACTTCATTGCCAGAATATTTCTACAGAAACTCTAGAGAATGGCATGTTATATGGTCTTACCATTTGTACTTATGAGAAATGCGTCTTTTTTCTTTTATCTCGTAATATGACTCATCCTCAGCCCTTTGAGTAGAATGAATCAAAGCCAACAAGCGCCCAGTTAACTTTATATGAGAACAGGGATGTTGGTACATTTGGGGGGGGGCTAAATACCAAGTCCACATTCTAAGTTTCTGCTACCAAGTCTCAAGTCTGAGCTTTTGGTCCCAAGTCCCAAGTCCCAAGCTGTAAGTCTGAATTCCTATTTACAAACAAGCTTCTGCCACCCCCAGAAGAAGGAGACTAGTGGGTAGATTCCAAGTTACAAGTAGAACCTGGGGGGGGGGGGAGACAAGTCACTGGTGTGACTTAAGTCTGACTTAAGAGCAAATCCTGCAACTTGAGTCTGACCCTTCCACACATTCCTAGGACGACCGGATGTCATCATCTTTCAGAAGCTAAGCAGAGTTGGGCTTGGCTCATTCAGACGAGAGAAGGAGAGTGACTAAAATGACTACTGGGCTGGGGCACCTCCCTTATGAGGAAAGGCTAAAACATTTGGGGCTCTTTAGTCTGGAAAAAGGTGCCTGAGGGGGGATATGATTGAGACGTACAAAATAATGCAGGGCATGAGTAAAGTGGATAGAGGGACACTATTCTCCCTCTCACAAAATACCAGAGGTAGGGGACATACACTCAAATTGAGGGAGAGTAAGAACAGACAAAAGAAAATATTTATTTCCCCAGCATGTTGTTAGTCTGTGGAACTCCCTGCCACAGGATGTGGTGATGGCATCTGGCCTGGATGCCTTCAAAAGGGGATTGGACAGATTCCTGGAGGAAAAGTCCATCACAGGTTACAAACCATGATGGAGATGTGTAATCTCCAGGCTTAAAACCAGGGTACTTCAAAGAACAGATGTAGGGGAGTGGTATCAGGAGACAGATATCTAGTCTCATGCGCTCCCAGACACAGCTGGTGGGGCCACTGTGAGATACAGGAAGCTGGACTAGATGGGCCTTTGGCCTAATCCAGCATGGCTCTTCTTATGTTCTTATGTTCTTATGTAAGGACAGGAAATACCAAGGATTTGGATTGGCCAATGACCTAACACGAGCTGGAAATGATTTGATGGCATATAAGAACAAATTTGCATTGGGAGCAAAGCTTTTTTTTTTTGCATGAACTAATTATCACCACTCCTGCGTCTGCTGCTCTTTTTTTAAGTGCATCTGTGGAAATTGAATGCAAAACGTTCATATCAAAGCCTGGGACTAAATTCAGATTAAAGACGTGGCTGAGCTCGTGGCTCGATTCGGACTCAGCTGGCAGACCACAGTCCACGGTGAAGATGAAAAACAGCCACATCTGTAGCTTCTACGAACGTGCAAGTGCCATCTCACTGTCACACAACCCACAAAAGGGGAGGGCCGTTGCCCACTTCATCAGAGTATCTTGTTTGAACCTTCCCGGTGCTCAGGGCGATGTTAAAGACAAATAGGAGAAATCTGTACTTGTCTGGTAGATAACATATCACTTCTGTCACTTGCTGAAATGTACTTGCTGAAACAACAGGGGAGTGGGAGGTGGGGAGGGTGATAAAGGAGACGGGAGACAAATTACCTCTAATTCCACCCCCCCCACACACACCCTCCATTTCTTTCTCTATGACATGCGGAGTGCGGACAGAAATTCAGAACTGCTTTTCATTCCTAGCTTCTTCCGTGTTTGCTTCTTAACATCTACTTTATCATTTCCCCATGCAGGAAAACTAGCTTCTTCTTTCTTTCAGAACATCCTCATTTCACGGTTTGCCATGTTGTCTGTAGGGAACGGTGGCCTGTAGGCCACATAAATGGGCCACCGATACCTCGGGTGTGGCCACCTGGGTCCTGTGGACCACCCCAGAGCTCTCTCATCAATATATTTTTAGAGACTCCAAAAAAATATTTAAAAATGAAGAACCACATCTTCTAGAAGACTTCAGGGACTCAATACTCTATTTAAAGGCTATTTCACACAGCAGCTTTTGGGAGGTCATTTTAATCATTTTCTTTAAAAATAGATCTGGATAATCCAGTGGTTTGGGGATCTGACTATGGAGCTACCGATTGGGGATTTTGATTCACCACTGTGCATCCCAGAACAGCCAGCCTGTGTAGCCTTAAGCAAGCTGCACAGTTCCAGGGTAGCCCCAGTAGAAGCAAATGGTAAACTACTTCTTACTACTCCCTTTCGTTTTGCTGCTCATCCAAACAGCTTCTTCAGTCTGTTTGGACGAGCAGCGAAACGTTTCTATCTCTCAAAAAAGAAGTCCAGTAGCCATGACTCAACTTCCAGATAAACTCACCTGGATGACTGAGAATCTTCACAGACATACTTCTGAATACTCTTTACCTAGAAAACCCTGGAAAGGATCACAATGAGTCGAAATTGAATTTAATGGCATGTAATTATTATTATTAAACAATTAGAGCTGGTATAATTATTTTGCTAGCAAATACATATACAGTAGGGCCCCTGTATCCACTAATTCATTATCCACTGATTCAGTTATCCACGGTTGGCAGAGGAAAAAAATTAAATAATTCAGCAGCCAAAACGCGAGCTATTTGTCACAAACAGCAGCTGTAAAGCAAGCTACTGTCACAAACAGCAGCCATAAAGCAAGCTACTGTCACAAACAGCAGTCATAAAGCAAACTACTGTCAGGAAACAACAATTTGGAGGTGGGTGGGCAGGCGTTCTCTCTTATCCATGGTTTTCATTATCCACAGGCAGGCCTGGAACCAATCCCCAGCGGATACTGGGGTCCTACTATTTATTATAGTTCTATACCTCCCATCTCGCAGCAAGGCTACTGTGGGCAATTGTCTAAGTATAACTAAGTATGACTAACTATTGATCCTCCAACCTGCTATGTT
Source organism: Phrynocephalus guinanensis (assembly GCA_037367245.1). Classification (NCBI taxonomy): domain Eukaryota; kingdom Metazoa; phylum Chordata; class Lepidosauria; order Squamata; family Agamidae; genus Phrynocephalus; species Phrynocephalus guinanensis. The sequence continues at coordinate 113,164,139 of CM074738.1, forward strand.
CAATTGTTTTTTTTTAAATATCATTTTTAAAAGGTTACGTTTTGTAGGGAAACAAAGAGTTATAAAGAACAAGAAAGAGAAGACTTTGTATTTTTAAAGAAGACTATAGTACTTAAAGTGAAGCACATATTTTAATTCATTTTTTCTTACAAACACCCTGAAAGGTAGGACATAGCTATATTACCCACAACTGTCACCTGAGGATCTTTGCTACAATAAAGTGTCCATAAGACTTTTGGGGGCTGGAAGTAATGTCTTTTTAAGATTGTCTGTGGATAAACTGCAGTCTTTTGGACGGGACAGGACGGCACAGCATGGTCAAAACTTCAAATCCCTCCTGCGAAAAGCTGCAAATCAATCTGCATTTCTCCAGGTTGTTGCTATAAAAACAAAAAACAAAACCAACTTCCCTCACCTTGATTCCCGTTTGAGAAAGCCGATAGGTTTAGGATGGATGAACCTGATCCATGAACCACCAGCTGGGCCTTCCTGGTTTTTTCCATTGATGAACATAGGAAAGTTGTACCCGGTGTTCTGTGACCAAGGGTCTGCAGAGTGGAGACAGACAGACAGACAGACAGACAGACAGACAGACACACACACACACACACACACACACACACACACACACACACACACACAGTTGTTGTTGTTGTTGTTCAGTCGTTCAGTCGTGTCCGACTCTTCGTGACCTCATGGACCAGAGTTCGCCAGGCCTTCCTATCCTCCACTGCCTCCCGGAGTAACACTAATTTAAATAAAATAAAAAGAGGGATATATTCCTTGCCCATTTCAGTTCTAGCTTAGAACTTTGGGGCTTGCAGTATGTCCATACTTATTTTCATCACCAGGTGCTCCTTCTTATCCTAGCTCTGATCTTGCAAGTAACTCATAGGTAGGAATCCTATTTGTGCAGGTATGCCATGCTTATTCTTTCATTCAGGAGAAAAGCAGACTATAAATAAGTAATGCCCATATAGGTCTTGCATCTGGAAAAAAAACTGGAACACTGGCAGCATTCTAGTTTTAGAAGGAAGGGGTACTGATGCCAGCAGTTACTTCTACTTCTACTTTAAGAGGGCAGGAAGCCGGGATTATCTTTTGAACCACGGTTTCGTAATTTGTCAGATCAATGAATGGCCATCTTCCTCAAGAGGTGTGCTGCAACTACCAAAAAGAAGGGGGGGAAAACACGCACCTAGGCTGCATCCAGAGGGAGATAGCATCAAGATCACGAGAAGTGATAGTACCACTCTATACTGCACCAATGAGGCCATATTTGGAATAAAGTGTGTCCAGTTCTGGTCACCACGATAGAAACAAGACACAGAGGCCCTAGAAAAAAGTGCGGAGAAGAGCAACAAAGATGATAAGGGGTAAAGGTCCCTCCCCCCCCCCACACACACACACATGCGTGCTAGTTGTGTCCGACTCTAGGGGCGGTGCTCATCTCCGTGTTCAAGCCGAAGAGCCAGTGTTGTTTTTATTTTCAATAACCAAGAACCAATGCGAGGAAACTCATCAGAGGCAGAGCCAACCTGGAAAAAAGGAGAAATTTCCTGACAATGAGAGCCATTAAACAGTGGAACAGCTTCCCTCCCAGTGTTGTGGGTGCCCCATTGCTGGAGACTTTCAAGAAAAGATTGGACAGCCATCTGTCCGGGGTGGTATGAGGTCTCCTTACTTGGGCAGGGGGGGTGGACTAGAAGACCTCCAAGGTCCCTTTGAACCCTATGATGATTCTATTCTTCTATTGTATGATTCTGTGTTCGAACGAAGCACATTAGTAATTTTCTCCAAAATCTGATGGAAATATACGATATGCATGTCCAGTATTTTGAGTAAAACAGTGATAGGGTCAAGTGTTAAAGTTTTTCTGAATTTTAATGAGCTGTACTCGTGGTAATTTTTCATCAGATTATTTTGAATTTTGACATTACTGTAGACCTCTTACTGAAGACGAGTGCCAGCATTTTCCTAGCTATGGATTCGAACAGTTGTCCTTGGGGGTACTTTTAATTGTAATCTTTCTTTCTTTCTTTCTTTCTTTCTTTCTTTCTTTCTTTCTTTCTTTCTTTTCTTTCTTTCTTTCTTTCTTTCCTTTTTTGTATTCCCTTACAATATTCATTACGTTGCTTCTCTTTAATTGATACCCTGCCTTTGGATTTTAAAAGCATGTAGTCTGTACAGAATCAGGGCTGGTTTCTTTTGCAGAACATCACCTAGAAGTCTTGAAAATAGTTTTGTACCATCTCTGAAAGTACTAGATTGGATATGCCTTTAATAAAAACTTTGCCAGGGTTTTAAGGGGCTCAGTGGTAATAGTTTTGCTTACAGCATCGGGAACCTTTTCCAGGAGCTAAATAGGAATGGACAGAAAACAAATGTTACCCTTCTCATAGCTATTGGATATATGACATGTCAAGTTTAAATAGCAAGGCTTAAAATGGCTAAGATGGAAGTGGGTGGGTTTTTGGTTTTTTTTTTGAGATCACTCAGGCACAGTAGGAGCCTCCCTTTTTGTGTGCAAGCTGGTTCTATAATTTATGTTCCGGTATCTTTTGTACTCGTGGAAGATACGGTTTTCCTTTCTTTGCTCTTTTATTTTCTCTCTCCCCCCTCCCCAATAATTCTTAAATTCCTGGTGGGTATGTTTTTTTAAAGGAAGTATCAGCGGTACCCAAAATAGCATCTGTTCTACTTAACAATATCGGCTGACAAGAGGCAGGCCTTAGATACCAATTAACCTTGGTGCCAATTTCAGACTTTGCATGCACCCTCCAGCCGTGATGGCAACTTCTGAATAATTAATTCCCGAGACTAATCAAAACCATTGTCGGCTCTCTTTCCCCTCTTCTGTTCGCTCACATGCCAGTAGCTAAAGCGCGCTGCTGATTGTTCGTCTCTTTTGAAAAGAACCGTTCTTCTCGGTAGGAGTATATTCCCCAGCAAATTAAACTGGTCAGTAGCCAGAGCTGGAAATAAATAGAAAGGGGGGGGTGAAGAACGGAAGAAAAGCAGCCCACCACGCTTGTATATAAGCAAAGTTAATTGCTTTCTTTTGAGTACAGAGCCGGGCAAACACTGAGATTATATGGATGGTTTGGGATTTGGGTGAACTCCAACAATTAAACATTAAGCAGAAGGAAACATTTTATGATTTGCACTTCTGAAGATATTCCTTTAAAAGTTCCATTTCAATTGTTTGTTATTTACTTCCATATGGAGGTCAGAATTTTGTGATTAGTCCCTGATACAGCAGTCTTATTGAACCAAAACGTGGCGCAGTGGTTAAATGCCTGTACTGCAGGTAAAACTGTGCTCACGACCTGGGTTCAATCCCCGGTAGCAGGCTCAAGGTTCACTCAGCCTTCCATCCTTCCGAGGTCGGTAAAATGAGTACCCAGCTCGCTGGGGGGGGGGGGCAATGTGTAGCCTGCACACTGTAATCAAAATTGTAAACCGCCCAGAGACTACTTGTAGTGGTATGGGGCGGTATATAAGCAGAACACTTTTTTTAGCAGGATTACTGTATTGCAGCTATTTCGACTTATATACTGCCCCATAGTGCTGGAGTACTCTATAGCTGGTTTACAACATAATTATGCAAGGAAAGCTTTGTCCTCCAGTGAACCGGGTACTCGTTCTACCGACCTCAGAAGGATGGAAAGTTGAGTCAACCTTGAACCAGCTACCTGGATTCATCAGGATCAAACATAGGTCAGGAGCAGAGTCTTAGCTGCAATACTGCAGTTTAAGCACTGTGCTATGGGGCTCTTCTTAATAGGTTCACTAGAATAGGGCCGTAGAGTCAGTGGGGATTTGGAAAGTCAACAACACTGATTCGATAGGGCTACCCTAGTTGGAACTTATTGCCCTAAGCAACAAGGCAGTGAATTTTCAACAATGTATTTTACATAAGCGGTGACTTACCTTTCAACAATTCATTCAATGGATCTACTCAAGCTGAGACAAGCAATAGGATGTTGTACTTATTTTTCCTGATATTATCAGGAAAGGGGATCATATGGACTGCTCCCAAAATCCTGGTGACATCCTGTGGGTAGCGCCAGCCAGCAGAGTGGGCCTTACCATTGGAAAGAGTGAGGAATCTCTTCAGGTAGCCGATATAGAGGGCCCAGCAGTGATACCCTTCCCACCCCACCCGAGCCCCTAACCATATATTTCTCTTGCAGGACACTGCTGTGTCTTCCCTACAGATTGTTCTACATTCCCTAATAGAGATGGGCACGAAACGAGCAATTTTTCATTTTCGTTTTCATTTTTTCATTTCATTACGTAACGAAATGAAAAACGAATTTTGTCTCCAAAATGAAACGAAACGAACCAAAACAACAGAAATTTTGTCATGTGTTTCGTTTTCGTTGCGGCAAGCACATTGAACTGTAATGAATGCTAACGAAACGGCAATTTTTCATTTTCGTTTTCATTTTTTTGTTTCGTTATGTAATGAAATGAAAACGAATGTTTTTGCAAAAAAATTCACGAAAAACAAAAACGAACCGAAACAGACTCCCTAAACGACAAACGACAAACGAAACACCATTTTTTTGAGTCGTGTCCATCTCTATTCCCTAAACTAACCTGCTACCTTCAAGTAGAGGGCTGTATCCCATCAGTAATGCAAACAGAGGTTTAAGTTTTCATCTTTGTAAGTGAATCAGGGGTCAAGAATAACCTTTGCTCTTTTAGTGCTGAGCCTTATTTATTACTAGCATGGCTGAATTCACATTGCTTCAGTTTCTTCCTCCTTGCGTTTTGAATGTCAACATGAAGTTGTTTGTGAATTTAACCCATTCTAGTGGTGGCGCAATGTAGACTTGTGTCTTCCTCATGATGCACCCCGGGGAACTAGACTGTCACAGTTAAATAGTCTACGCATTTTGACTGCTGGACCTCACAAGGATTTCTGAGGAAGAAGAATCAGCATGAACACTGAAATTAAAAACAACAGCTCTTTTCAGAACTAATTCACCTCTTACAGAATCATAGAATACTGAAGTATTCCCCTTTTAGGTTTCCCTTGCAATATGACCCACCTATTGATCATTCAACAGAGGACTCCTTCTTGACTTGTGGTGATGAATGAATTGCATCTCATTATTATTATTATTATTATTATTATTATTATTATTATTATTATTATTATTATTATTATTATTATTATTATTATTATTATTATTATTATTGGTCAACAATCCAACTAGGCCACTCAAAATTCTATCGAGACAACCACTGTATCCTAGAAGCCTGGATAGTTGCATTATTTCTCCTCAGTTTTGTTGTGTTGGGTTCCAGTTGAGTCCACCTGTCAAGCAAGATTGGGCCTTTACTACTTACTTTTCATTACCCCTAAAATCAACAACTGGATATTGAATTCCATTGAAGAGAATATTGAGATTAATTGACCTGAGTGGTTTATATTGATTCAGCAGCAGCCAGTTTGTTATCCAAGTCCAATCAATCTGTACGTTTAACTGGAAAGAAAGTACACAAGTCATACTGAATCATCATTGGACTGGTGTGAACTGGAAGTGAAACAGTTGTCTCTTTTTGGCCCAAGGAAGCTTCCCTTTACTTTTATGCTCTTTATGCATTTTGACGACATCTTCCGTTAGCCTAAGCCAGCATGTCCTACAAACCGGAACTCAGATGTTGGAGAAGGGTTGAACCACAAGTTCAGTGTGCTTTATATTTATTTATTTACAAAAATATTTAGCAGCTGCATTACCAAGCGGTCTCTTGGTGGCATGCAGTAATATATTAAAACAATCAAACCACAGGTTAAAACCCATCAAAATAGCAAACAGTTAAAACATCCAATATATAAATACTAAAATCCTGCTATTCATGCACCCAGCTAAAAGAACATTAGTTCATTAAAATACTGGCTAAACAGAAAGGTCTTCCCCTGATGCTGAAAGGTAAAAACGTCACTGCTCATTTGTAGGGAGGGCATTCCAAAGTTTGGGGGCAACAGCCGAGAAGGCCCTGCTTCAACATCACACACACACACACACACACACACACACACACACACACACACACACACACACACACACACACACACACACACACACACACACACACACACACACACACACACACACACACACACATGTCTTTATGCGATGGCACCTTCAGCAGGGTCTCCTGGCCTGATTAGTGTACGGGCAGGTTCATATGGAAGATGGCGGTCCTTTAGATAACCAGGTCCTAAGCCGTATAGCAGGCCTGCCCAACAGGTAGACCATGGGCTACTGGTAGCCTGCGAAGGGTTCAAAAGTAGCCTGCCGGCCATCAATTTTAAAAAGTGAGGGGATAAGTTCTCAACCCCTCCCTCCCCCATCCCAAGGACCACCACTGCCCCAGCAAAGTTCTGGGTCTGCCAGCCCACTGTCTCAGCTGAGTGGGGCAGTTCAAGGCCATGGTGCAGTCCCCTGTTCCCCCCACCAGCCAGATGATCAGTGTGTCACTCTCTTGTGACCAGCTGAGTCACTGGTGCGGAGTGGAGGGAGGAGAGGAGAGGAGAGGGACGAGAGGTGGGGTTGCAGTTATGCCCATCTCCTTTGTGCAGTGACATCTCCCTTCTCCCCCCCCCCCCCCCGAGAATTCCCTCCATAATGGATTAATTGATTTTCAATGAATTCCTATGGGAAACTGCTGCTCTTCTTACAATTTTTTTTAACTTATGACCATGTGATCGGAAGGAATGGACAAAATTTATAAGTAGAGGTTTTAGTGTAGTAGCCCTCAGGCACTTGGGGCCTGAAAAAGTAGACCTCAGCCTGTTCAAAGTTGGACAGCCCTGCCGTATAGGGCTTTCTATGTAAGCATAAGCATTTTGAATTGGGCTTTGTTGACTAGCTGGATAGCTCAGTGGTTTAGACATCTGACCGTAGAGCCAGAGGGCGGGAGTTTGACCTCTCACTCTACCTCTCTTCCAGGTAGAGAATCCTCAGAAGTGGTTGACCAATCCCTCTTTCTTGGGGTGCACCCTGGGACTGTGCAGTTTGCCCAAGTCCACGTAGGTTGGCTGTACTCTTAGGAGGCACAGTGAGGATCAAACCATCTGCCTCTCAGATGGGAATTAGTGTAACATATTCATTCACTTGTCTCCTACTGGCTGGGATAGGGCCATTCGAAAAACATGATGAGGAAGCCACGGAGCTGCAACCAGAAAGACTAATGGACCAACTTAGAGGAAAGTCAAGAGGGCAAGCCGGACCACAGGACAGGATCAAATAATCACCAGGAACACTACAGGTTGGTTCACTTATCCAGTCTGAAAATATTAAACACAGCATGGCCAGTTCTTGTAATGCAGTGGTTCCCAACCTGGGGGTCGGGACCCCTTTGGGGGTCGAACAACCATTTCACAGGGGTTGCCATGAGCCAGTGAAGAAAAAGACACAAACGGCTTGGGTCTGGAGGAGGAGAGGGAGGAAGGAGGGGAAAGAGTGAGTTACAGCTTGATAGGCTGGAGGGGATGTCAGTCAATGGCACCGGAGGCTGTGATTGGCTGAAGGTGCCTGTAGAGGGAAGTTCTCTATGGCACCTGCGGCATAGTGGCCTGCCAAAGGGGGCTTGTGGCCTCTTCCAAGCAGGGCAAGGGGTCACCACAACATCAGGAACTGTATTAAAGGGCTGTGGCATGAGGAAGGCTGAGAACTAGACATGGGCACGACTCGGCGAAATTGTCGTTTCCGTTTTCGGTTATTATTTCCGTTACGTAACGGAAACGGTAACGATAATTAAGCCGTCAGAACTCGAACTCGAACCGAAAAAAGAAAAATTTGGTCGGGTTTTTCGTTTCCGTTTGTGGCATTGCGGCGATCGCGCGATGCGAAGCACAGAAAAAGTTTTTAAAGGTTTTTTTTAAAAAAACCCCGACTCCCGGCCAAAAAAGCAGGCGAAAATATGCCTGTCTGAGGCTTTGCCACCTACCAGAGGGGTGATTTCTGGGGGGTCCCCGGCCTTTTCCCTCCTCTTCTCCTGTCCTGGCTGCTTGCACCAGGCTAGGTGGGGGGGTCATCTCGTCGTCTCGCCATGCCATGCGGTGGGGGGGATCCAAAATGGCAAGCGCAATTTTTCTTTTGAAATCGTGGTCAAAAAACACACCAAATCACGACAGAAACATGTGAAATTGATTTATTTTAAATGCCTGAATTTTAATAGTAGCAGCAGTGGGTTTTTTATAGCAATAAAACGTCATATTGATTTTATTTTATTTTATTTTATTTTATTTTTTTAGACCTGCCCATTTGGGCTGGGCATGGGATGGGACCATGCAAATTGTTTGAACCATTCTACCAATGGCATCGCCAGGTTTTTGACTGACACTTCTGGATGTCTCGGAGGGCATAAAAAGCCGAGGCACCTTCCAGAAATTGCAGTCGGGTGTATGGATGTGGTTGAGGGAGGAGGGCTGGCTGCTGGTGCTGGTGTGATCCGATCGAGATTGAGGAGGGAGGCTGGAGGCTTTAGGATTTAAGTTAGGCAGGCAGGGAGGGAATTGAATTTAGAAAATAATTTCTTTGATTCCCTGCAGCTTTGTCTGCTGAAGGGAATAGCAGTTTATTCTTTATTTCTTCTCTGGCAGTTTGAGGATTTTTTCTGATATTGGATAAAGGGGAAGGTTCGACTGGGAGTGGGAGGTGTGGATTTATTTTAAATATATATTATATACTACCATTTATTTTCTATTTTCTCAACTTCAATTTGCTTGCGCACACACACATTTGGGGTGCAAGCCAAGAACAGAACCTCTATCCTAAGTGATATCCTAACTGCCCACTTGCCCGTCTGCACGCGCCGCCACCTGCCTGCGGCCCGTGCTACCGCCCGCCCACTTGTCCGCCCATGGCCGCCGCCCGCCCGTGGCCGCCCGCCACCACCGCCTGCCCGCCCCTCCCCCCGCTGCCCGCCCCCCGCCCCGCCCCCCGCCTAGGGCGCAAAAAAACCTAGCGCCGGCCCTGATTGCGGAACGCCCCTATGCTCTGGGAAGTAAAATAGCGCTAAATCGCGGTGGAAACAACAAATGACAAATGACAAACAAAACGACAAATTTTTGAAATTTTTTGCGACAAACGGAAACGACCCGAAACGGACCCGTTCCGACAAACGAAAACTCAAAACGTCATTTTTTCTGGTCGTGCCCATGTCTATTGAGAACTGCTGTTGTAATGCATGCTAAAATATTTATTCTGGGTTTCCCACAACCCTTTGGTATACTATATACAGTGGTAACCCGACTTAAGAGCAGCTCGACTTAGGAGCAATTCGACTTAAGAGCAGAAAACTGTTGGCATTTTAACTGCCACCTTACAAATTTTGGATATGGTCTGCTCGACTTACAAATATTTTTTTCATTTTTTTTTTCATTTTTTAACTTATTTTTCAATTTTTTAGATAGATACCTTACTTAAGAGTAGTTCGACTTAAGAGCATGGGGGGTTGTTCCTATGTCACATTATAAATGATATCCTTTACATTTTATGCCTGGTCTGGACACTGTGCAGTTGCCACTGGAAAGCTTAAGGAACTGTGGAGGCTGCTCGTTAGGAAAGCTTGAATATATTTCAAACACTGTTGCAATCCAGTTCCCTCCCGATGAGGCTGGCTGAGAGTGATGGGGTCTGAAGTTAAAGGCATCTGGAACGCACTTGCCCAGCCACCAAAGGGTGCTTTTTTCTGACCATAAGTGCTTGCGCCACCCTGTCCGCTTCCCCCTTTGCTTCTTTAAGCTTCTGTTTTCAAGAGAAGATACATTTCGAGGTCTGACATAAGAACACGGTTATTTACCTCCTTGGAGGGACATATTGGCATTCATGGGATACGTTGCCTCCATTCTAGATATGCATGTTTGCATATACAGTAGTTTCTGATTGTTTAGCATTATTAGAGACCCCAGTTGTGAGAGAAGACGTAAACAACACACAACCCCTTGGATCCAGCTGTAGAGCGCTTGCAGTCAAGCTGGACTTCAGGATCGCCATAACTAATGGCAGCATCATGGACCTGATGGGGAGAAGAGAACATTCCTTAGACACCTCCAATAGTATGGCATCAATAGCATTACCAGAATGCCTGTCACCATAAAGGGCAGAGGGTGGTGGGGAGAGAGGGAGAGAGAGAGAGGAACCCTGTCAATTTGTCTTAAATCCAATTGACTGTGTGGCATTGTGGTGTCATGCCCTTTATATCATGCTCCCTGGATGACTAGTATGATGCCAATGACTAATTGGAAAGGAAGTATCAGGGGAAGATTAATCAGAAGGTAATTATGGGGTCAGAAACCCAGCAAGGGCTGGAAACCGAAGCCTTATGAGGAAAGACTGAAAGAACTGAGCATGTTTAGCCTAGAGGAAAAAAAGAACGAGGAGTGATAGGATAGCACTTTTCAAACATCTGAAGGCCTGTCCTACAGAGGATTGACAGGATCTGTTCTCCTCAATCATCCCAGAGCGCAGGATGAGCAACAATGGGCTCAAGTATTGAGCACCCAGCTTTCGACTGAATATCATGAAAAACTTCCTGACTGTTAGAGCAGTACAGCAATGGAACCAGTGATCTCAAGAGGTGGTGCGTGCTCCAACACTGGAGGCATCCAAGAGAAGTTTGGACAATCCAGATCTCCTTGGATTTGGATTCCTACCTTGAACAGGGGGTTGGACTTGATGGCCTTGTAGGCTCCTTCCAACTTCACTATTCTGTGATTCTATGATTCTGTGATTCTATGGCGCAATGAAAATACCACAAAAGGCATATTTACCTACTCTTTTCTAGGATGTTCTGTGTTGCAACAGAAGTCACTACCTGCAACAAAAATATTGAACAAAAGGGAAAGCAACCAATGCTACCCTAGACCAATCTGCTCAAAACAACAGTAGCTCCCTGGACTTGAGAGACACACCTGACAGACATAAAACATTTTCAGAACTTTCCCAGCCTTGATGCCCACCACCCATCCTGGCTGGGGCATCCTACAAGCTGCCGTCTCCATCTTTGGTATTTGAAGATACAAAACTGTTTTGTTTTCAAGGCACGTTTCGTGAAGACTGATTTCTCCTGGCCTGTCTTCCAGAAACCCTTTTCACCCTAAACCAGGCATGCCCAAACTTCGACCCTCCAGATGTTTTGGACCACAACTCCCACAGTCCTTTGCCATTAGAAATACAGGCATAGGATTCTGGGAGCTGTGGTCCAAAACATCAGAAGGGTTGAAGTTTGGGTATGCTTGCCCTAAACCCTCTGCTTAGAAAGCGTGCGTCCTTCCACTGAACTGTGTGTACCATATTGGTTAAAGGTGCATTCCTAGATTAATTTAAACAGCAGGTTACTAACAGTACAGACTCGTCTAGGGTATTGATTACACCAATTCAGATGAGATAGTCACAAAGTGCCTACCTTGTAGGTCTGTTTCAGGGTGAATTTTCAACCAAAAAGTGTGAACCTGTGGGACTGAGGCTTGATTCTGGGGGCTTGCAATACTGCATATACTTAAAACTGCAGATATAATGCATCAAGGTGTATCAGAGAAATCTCACTACTAGAAACTTTGCTGGTGGGGTTGCATGATACTCCAGCATAGAAATGGCCAGTACACCACTCCTAGAGGCGGTCTGGCATAGTGGTTAGAAAGTTGAGATCAATGATCCAGGTTCTAGTCTATTTACAGCTGTGAACATCACTGGATGACCCTGGACTGGTCAGGATCATTCATCTGAAGGAGTGTGACCAGCCCAGAGCTATTTACCACAGGGTTGTGGTGAGGATTTATTAATTTTATTTATTTATTGGATTTTTTTTATCCTGCCCATCTGGCAGCGAGGCCACTCTAGGCCAGTGGTTCCCAACCTATGGGTCCCCAGATGCTCCTGGACTGCAACTCCCAGAAGCCTCCACCACTCACTGTGCTGGAAGGGGTTTCTGGGAGTTGCAGTCCAGGATCATCTGGGGACCCACAGGTTGAGAACCACTGCTCTAGGCAGTTAGTTTAAAGTTCAGGATAAAGTCAAGATAGAGTTAAGGGGCAAGGAACCCATTCATGCCATCTTGAGGCCTCTAGAATAAAGATGGGATATAAATATGCATAGGACCCCCATATCCACTGATTCATTATCCATTGATTAAGTTATCCACAGTTGGCAGAGGAAAAAATTAAATAATTCAGCAACCACAAAGCAAGCTATTGTCACAAACAGCAGCTGTAAAGCAAGCTATTGTCACAAACAGCAGCCATAAAGCAGGCTACTGTCAGGAAACAGCAGTTTGGAGGTGGGTGGGCAGGCCTTCTCTCTTATCCACAGTTTTCATTATCCACAGGAAGGCCTGGAACCAACCCCCAGCGCATACCAGGGTCCTACTGTAGTACACTCCGACCAATAAGGGGAGCACTATGGCTTGGTGGGAGGAGTATCTCTTGATGTGGAAGAGCTTTTGGACTACAACTCCCACAATCCCCTAGCCAATCCCTTTTCAACCGAAAAGACAGCTTCCTGACTAAGAAAGCATTCCATTTTTGTATTGTTCATTTTTCCCCTGCCTCCTCTTCTGTCCAGCCTCCCATCAGCATCCTTATCAATGATTGTGCAAACCTCTCCGTGCCATTGATAATTCCTCAGTCATCTTTTCAAGAATCAGACTCCTCCAATATCCCCCGTACTGCCTGCCCACCATTGAGGAAGCACAAGGTTGTTCTGCAGACACTTAAGCTAAATAAAGCCATTAAGGTCTCTCCTCCATCCCTCCTCCCAAGCTGCTTCAGGACTGCGGCTTCTTAATGGCCGCCGAGTGGCAGAGTGCTGTCCAAGTCTCATTTGGAAAAGCAATCGCACACACCATTAATGTACACTCTGGAGTGACGGAGGCAAGGCACTAAAATATGACCTAAAATTTGAGATGACTCAGCAAAGTGGGTTTCTATTTTGGGCCTGTGGCCACACTTGCCGATTCTCACCCTGAAGACGGTGGGCCGGTTCCATTCAGAACGTCTTGAAATGGAACAGCAATCGATGGCACACAACCGGCTACCAAAACCCACAATATATTTTTCCTAAGACAGAGGGTTTTTCACTCTGGAGAGCATGATCGATTTGGCATCTCTGAGCATGCTTTCAGAAACTTGCAATAGCAGAACAGATATGATTCTACCCTGCATCCCTGCTCCGTTGCAAATTCCTCTCCTAAATATTCACCAAATAATTCCCAAGTGCTTGAATATTTTTGAGAGCTTTTATACCTGTATTTAAGCAAACAATATCATTTAATATATGCACCAGTCTGAGACCATGACAAGATAAAACAGTGACAGTCAGCCAGAGTGACGTTAAATCACGGTAAAAACAGCTAAATTAGGGCAAGAGACATAATAACTACACATGCATTGGTAGATGCTTTTAAATCAGTACCTTATATATCTTTGGATCAATGCTTTACTTATGAGACAGCTTAATCAGTAACAGGTGGCATTTGACTGTGATCATGCCAAGATATAATGTATTTTTTGAATTTATCAAATATAGTGGACTTTCTACTTCAAGAGACAAACCAGTACGTGACACAAAACGTCACCCAGTTTGTGATAAAGGTGGCTAGATGTAGGGGGGTGGAATTTAAGGACTCTGCATGAAAACTAGAACTGAGCCCCCCAAATATAACAGCATGGATGTATTTAAGCAAACATTTAATGTTTATTTTATTTTTAGATGCTTGGCTGTAGGCAAAACGGTACTGTGAAATAATGAAGTGGGAAACCACACATTATTATTTGCCCTTCAACCCGAAATGGGCTCATTTGAGTTTTGTCTTGCCCTGTTTTTTGGATGATGGGCGCCATTCCTTTTAATTATAAATTTACTGACTGCAACCAAAATATATGTCCTAAAGTATTGGCTGTTTTCTGACAAGACTGTCAATAAACAGACAGATCTCTACCATTTGCTGACAGGGGTTGGACTTGTTTATCTGTAAGGTCCTTCCTGGCATCTGCAGTTCTAAGATTATTTTGCACTATAACTCCATCCAGCAGATCCATTGGTTGTGTTTGCTAGGATGCACTAGAAGTCACGGTTCAAAAAAGCAACTTGTCCCATCAACGTGAACGAAATTAAATATCAGTTGTCAAATATTATCCTTACAAGATTACATTGGTCATGGTGGTAATGAGCAGCAGATGGACATCCGAGGGGGAAATGCGATGTTTCATAGCTAATGCCTAAGGTCTCCTGTGTGGAGCACTAGGAATCTGAGTTATTCCCATGTAGTGGTGCGCATTCCAAACTTGAGCAAACCCAATACAGCATAATTTAATACAGTGGTACCTTGTATAAAGGAATTAATTCAATTCCAAATGAAATTATGTTAAGCAAATTTTCCTTTATAATTCCCATAGGAATGCATTGAAAATGGAGTAATCCCATTTTTCTGTTGTACGGATTCTCCCCATAGGCGATTCTGTTAAGCAAATTTCCCCTATCACCGGATTTTTTTATTATGTTGTACAGATTTTATGTTATACAAATTGTTATACAAGGGTTCGCTGTACATGGTGCAGTTTGATTGCAGCATTGACATGAAGTGGTATTAGCAGTTGAAAGCATTTAATTCCTGAGTGGTACAGATAATTTAATATCTGACAGCTGACGATGTCCAAGAATTGATGATGCCTGGTGAAAGAGGCCAAGGGGTTCATGACTTTGAATTCCAAAAATGTAACAATTCGGAGTGACAAAACCCAAACATTACCACACTTGGTATGCCAACTCTCTGTGCCAGATGCTTTATCTACCGAGCCCACTAACAGGCACCAGAGTTTACTAGAAAGGATTCAACTGCTGGAAACCAGCTGAAACCCATCTCATCCAGCTGATGACTCAATCGCAAGATTGTTTACTTCAGATGCTCAGGGTTGAGAAGCATCCAAATGATTGAGGACAGCCCATATCGGACAGTCCTAGCAGGTGCTATGCTTGGATGTCAGACTCCTCTACCCTTTCCCGTCTGGTTCTGTTATCAATCAGCTCACCAGCGGGATGCACTGTCATCATTTGGCCAGTTGGAGAAATGTAAACACTTGAGACGTTGGCTGCACAGAGATGTTCTTAGTGAACAAGCACATGCTCTGGTAAGCCATATAAAGCAAAGCAAAGGGTTCTGCTTATATACAATCCCATAGCACTTAAGACACACTCTGGGCAGTTTACAATTTATGCAGCCGCCCTCCACACACACACACACACACACCAGCGAGTTGGGTACTCATTTTACCGACCTTGGAAGGATGGAAGGATGGGTCAACCATGAGCCGGTTACCTGGGATTAAACCCCAGGCTGTGAGCACAGTTTTAGCTGCAGTACAGCTGCCTAGATGCCCTAAGCACATCCAATCTCGCTTGATTTCGGAAGCTAAGCAGGGTCAGCCCTGGTTAGTACATGGATGGGAGACCACCAGGGAATATTAGGTGCTGTAGGCGCCTGGAGTAGGAACTGGCAAGCCACTCCAGTATTCCTGCCAAGAAAGCTCCATGGACATGGGGTCATGAGGAGTCGGTCACGACTGTAACGACACAACACGCACACGGCTCTGGGTATTTTATCTGTCACTCACCCTGGGTATAGGCCAAGTTCCTGAATAGGCTACATAACTAAAGATTCCAGGGTTACCTGTCACTATTTTCCAGAAATTCCATATGAGCAGAAGGGGCATGAAGCATCTCTTGATTGCCTTGCTGCTTTATACTTTCTGTTTTCCATCTCTTTAATCCCTTTTCCTCCATTGGCGTATCATCTGGTATCACCAAATCTAAAAGAACCCCCATCAGCCTTGGCAAGGTTTGAAAAGGTTTGGCTTGTCCCAAAATGTTATCCAGTTCCTGAGAAATCTGAAGCCCTCCTCTCGACACCATCGCCTCATCCACACATTGAGGTGAACTGATGGAGGTTCTCTGTTCCCCCCTAGCCATGAAGTTATATAAATAGTAAATAATCATGTACCAGCAAGTCAATTTTGACTTATGATGAATCTTTCTGGGGCTTTTCAGGTAGAGACTACTGAGAAGTGGTTTACCGTTCCTTTCTTCTGTGGGTGCCCTGGGACTGTGCAGCTTGCCCAAGGCCACACAGGCTGGATCTCTGCACAGGCGGCCTAGTGGGGAATCGAACCCCCAACGTCTGGCTCCATAGCCGGAGACCTAAACCAGTGAGCTATCCAGAATTCTTTCAGCCCAATCTACTTTGTCTGGTCATAGCAGGGATCAAATACAGAGATGGCAAGCCATTTACACCACATGAGGTTTATTAGGGGGGAAAGGATGATACAAGTGAAACAAATAAACAAGGCTATGATTGATTGATTGATTGATTGATTGATTGATTGATTGATTGATTGATTGATTGTTGGTTGGTTGGTTGGTTGGTTGGTTGGTTGGTTGGTTGGTTGATTGATTGATTGATTGATTGATATATGCCGCCAGATTTTCTCAGATGTGAACTCAGGGTGGTTAATAAAAAAGGCATATGGCAATAAAACAGAAAAAGAAAAATCATAATAATTGTTACCACAATATAAAATAAAACATACCCAACAGACAATCAGCGGAACCAGATATAAAAAAACTAAACGTGGGGGGAAATAAAAAATTAAAAAATTAAATATATATTTTTTTTAAAAAAATCATTACTTATGATTCAAACTACTGTTTTTTCATTTGTTGGCATCTATGGAAACTGGCTAGAGTTCCTTGGGGGAAATTGGTGCAGTATAGAAATGTAAAAATAAATAGTCCTGAATCGAGCTGGAATCCCCAGCATGTACACTTTATTGAAACAGCGACGCCTACGCTGGCTTGGACACGTTGTGAGAATGGATGATGACCGGATCCCAAAAGATCTTCTATACGGAGAACTAGTACAGAGAAAGTACCCCAGAGGGAGACCAGAGCTGCGGTATAAGGATATCTGTAAGAGGGACCTGAAGGCCTTGGGAATGGACCTCAACAGATGGGAAACCCTGACCTCCAATCACACTGTCTGGAGGCAAGAGATACAGCATGGTCTACATAAATTGAAGAGGCATTTGTCCAACAGGCAGAGGTCGGGGTGAACTCAGATTGACCCCACAAGGACATGAGGTTCCATTCCTTCAAACCGGTCTCCAGCGGGGCCGCGAACTGCAGCTAGAGGGACGTGAAGTATCAGCCTAAGTGTTGTTCTTAGGATCTCTACTCCACGCATGATACCATAGTCTTTCGAGACTGAAGGCTGCCAATGATGATGATGAATGATGATAGAAATGTAAAAATAAATAACTGCAATTTTTTTTAAAAGTTACTTCGTGCAGTTGTGTTAGGTGTTGTGGAGTCCCAGCACACTGATAACATCCCTAATAGGTCTTCCGAGGTAAGTGAAATATTAAAAGAGTAGTTTTATCAGTGCCACAGTGCCCTAAGTAAGTCTACATAGCCAAGTGGGGATTTGAACCCAGATCTTTTAAATTCTAGAGCATCTCTCGATCCACGACACCATGCTGGGTTTCAGTGACTTTGTAGCAGAGGTCAAATCAATTCAATCCACTAGGGCTGTGCCACCTCAGAGGAAGAGAGTAGATAGACTGTCACAGCAACATCCTGTTTTATTCTAATAACTGGCTCCTGACAAAATATTCCTTAATTTACATGTATCCCCTGCCCCATAAATCCACATAAAGCAGGCAATTCCTCTGCCAGGTAGCTTCTTTCCTTCCTTAATTATAGTTCACTGGGAGAGAAGGTGTCATTAAAAGCGCATTTGTCACTCTGCAGAGAGAGAGCAATACCAGGGTAGCTCTGATTATAATGAGAAGGCAACACACTACAGTTGTTATGAGTGGCAGTCAAGCACCGAGTTTTTAATGGTGCCAACTGTAACTTGAAGGATTCATAGAAAGTGTGTATCGGGGGGGGGGGGTGCAGGAGGGAAGCAAGAAAGGGGGACTGCTGCAGAAATTGGGGGAGCACTTAACAGACTGGGCATTTTCCCAGTCCCCATGCAAGCAGAAAGACGGGTTGTGTGTCCAGAATTCAGCCTCCTGAAAACCTAACTTGTTTTTTTGAAGAGGCAAGTTTCTAGTCCTTAAGGCTGTGAATGGCGATGACTGCTCATCAACAGCATGTGGGCTGTCAAGATCAGAGAGAGCGTCATTATGAAGAAGGGAAGCAGAGAGGGTTTTCAGAACCCAGTTAGAATTAACAAGTCTGGGGTGCAATGAGGAATCCAAGCAGGGACTCATTAATTAGCAGCCTTTTTTTTCTGCTGCAGTTTAGGCTATTTCCCTTCCACTCGTGCAGCTACGCAACAGATTCTGTGCTGAAAATAGCAAAGTAAACAGCTAGGAATCTGTTACATTTTCTGTGAGACCCCAAACCTGCTTCTTGAGTTACGTTTCCTTGACAAAGGCTGTGACTGCACAGGTAAACAGTACAGGGTTTGCTGAGGAACTAAAACGGATGCCATTTAAAAACAAAATAGATCATACAACACCAAGGCCTCTTTGAATGAGCCCATCTCTTTTTGCTCCCAAAGTGGAAGGTTTTATTCCCCTCTGCTGGTGGGGGCTTCGACTGTCCTTTTTTCAAGTCAGAGCAGTTCAAACCGTATTCTTTCCTTGTCTAACTGGTTGTTTTGTTTGCCAAAAGGGCAGAAGGCATGGCTTTGGGTGGGTATTCTGGTGATATCTTAAGCCCGGCACAATGTTTTGGACCCCAGGAATATATCTACCATGTTTCCCCGAAAATAAGACACTGTCTTATATTTATTTTTTTTCTCAAGAAGACACACTAGGGCTTATTTTCAGGGGATGTCTTACCTTTATTAAGTATAATATGCTTGAATGTCAGCCCTGCACACAACCATAGCCACGCCCATCACTAGGTCTTATTATCAGGGTAGGGTTTATAGTTAACAAATGCATAGAAATCCTGCTAGGGCTTATTTTTGGGGGGGAGGTCTTATTTTCAGGGAAACAGGGTACAACAATCTGGTTATATGTTTCATTTTTAAAACAATCTGGCTTAGTACTGGATGACCTTAAAACGGTGTTGTTGCATTAGTTTAGAAAGTAAAAACAATAATGAAACAGAAGCAGCTTGTACCGTCTACAACTCACTACATTCCTCCCTTCAACATTGCTGGGGTTAGGGTGCTGGACTCCTGTGTAGTTCAACATCCATGTACAATTCTTATGCCCTCCGAGACTTAACTGCAAAGCATCAGCAGTTTATTCACACACACACACACACACACACACACACACACACACACACACACACAGAGAGAGAGAGAGAGAGAGAGAGAGAGAGAGAGAGAGAGAGAGTTCTCTTTATCAAAATTCTCTTCCATAGTGTTGACAATCCTTTCCATACAATACTGTGTGTAATGAGTCTTAACCATCCTTGTGTGTATGTACAGTAGTACCTCTATTTACGAGTTTAATACATTCCAAATGCATGCTCATAATCTGAACAACTCGCAGATAGAGCAGCTGTATCGGGGGGGGGGAGATAACAATGCATGCATCTATCTATATCTATCTATCTATCTATCTATCTATCTATCTATCTATCTATCTATCTATCTATCTATCTATCTATCTATCTATTGGGGAAAATTAGTGTATAATCAAAACCATGCTGTTCAGACCTGTGCCATGAGAGAGGGAGAGAGAGAGAGAGAGAGAGAGAGAGAGAGAGAGAGAGAGAGAGAGAGATGTTTCATGGTAGGCTTTTATGCGATTGTCCATCACAGTGTCCCTTTTCATTAACAACAAGCAACAGTGGATTTTACATTGAACTACAAAGGGAGAGTAAAAAAACTCAGCATAGGGCAGGCTTAAAGGAAGAGGGGCTGTGCACTGATCAACCCACAACAACAGATTAAGGGGTCACCGTGGATACTGACACCAACACAATCCACAGCTTCCATGTGATCATCTAACCTGACCAGAAACATAAAACAGACTGTGGATCTGGCCACAGAAAGGTTAGGAAGGCCAATGGGATAAACTGGAACATGTCGCAATTTGTTTGTTTGTTTGTTTGTTTGTTTGTTTGTTTGTTTGTTTGTTTGTTTATTAGATTTTTATACCGCACCATCTTGCACGAAGGGCAGTTTAAGCAAAACAAATTAGACAACTAAAAAAAGCAAAAAGCAAAATGTTCTGCTTATATCCCAACCCATGGGACTTAAAGCACTCTCTGGGTGGTTTACAGATTATTTATGCAAGCTAGATGTTGCCTCCTCCAGCAAAATGGGTACTCATTTTACCAACTTCAGAAGGATGGAAGGTAGAGTCAACCATGAGCCGGCTACCTGGGATTGAACCCCAGGTCATAAGCACGGTTATGACTGCAATACAGTTATACACTGCACCACAAGGTCCTATTTTGGCTGCCTAAGCAACAGTTCTGTATTCACATTCAAGGCATAAGAGATGAAGGCAAGGATGGAAGATTCCAGTCAGCAGACACCTCTGATAACCTGGCCCTGGTGTAATTCCATCTGAAGCCATCCTTTTATCACGGCTTTTCATAATATGTATTGAAAGATAACTCAGAAGGGGGGGACTAATAGCAATTTAATTTTCAACCTAATAAAACAGATTTTATTTACATGATCTACCAGATGGTTGTAGTGTATTGAAACTGACAGAATGTCCAACTTGTTTTCATTTCTAATTATTGAAATGAGGTAAATGTCTTTTGTCAAGCGACATACTTATTTTTTTTCTTTTCTTTTGAGATTATAACATGAAATGGGGGGTTGGTGGTTTATCTCAGCCTCCCTCTCTCCTTTTTTCTGTAAATAATATTTAATCATCTTATCCAGCCACATTTTCATAATATCCCCTTTCGCCAGCTTTCAGATATAATATTAATCCATAAAGAGTGCAAGTGAAAGAGTGAGAAAGAGAAGGAGATTGTAACTCAAGGCTTTAAAATCTCACTTACTTAAAATCATGATTCCTGGTTATTTAAATGTATTGTTTTCAGACGACAACAACTTAAAGAGGATTGGGTCCTCTTTCTTTTTGTTTGCATCAGATTAGATTAGATCTTTCTTCCATTTATTCTAGTGCCAGCTATTGCCAGTCGGGTTGGGTCGGGTCCCTAACCCCTGGAATAGGTGGGGGGTTACTGTAGCCCAATAGGAAGACCGGGGGCTACCAGTAGCCCATGAAGGGTTCAAAAGTAGCCCGCCAGCCATCAGTAAAAAATGTGAGGGGATAAGGTCTCCATCCCAAGGACCACCACTGCCCCAGCAAAGCTCTGGGTCTGCCAGCCCACTGTCTCAGCCGAGCGGGGCAGTTCAGGGGCCATGGCACAGTCCCCTGCTCTTCCTACCGGCCAGATGATCGGCGTACCACTGTCTCATAACCAATTGAAATGTTGGTGCAGAGCGGAGGAAGAGGAGTGGAGGGGACAGCGAGGGGCAGGGTCATGGGTGTGCCCACCTCCTTTGTGTGGTGATGTCCCCCTCTTCTCCCCCCTGGAGAATTCCTTCCTCCCGTCCTCCTCCTCCTCCTCCCACCCCCACAGCTGCCTCACAGAGACTGTGACCTGTACCTCCTTCTGCTCCCCTTCTAAGCCATTCCCTCCTCCTTGTGCCACCGTGGCGATGTGATTGCCCCGCTGCTGGCTTGGCCCATCCCAGCTGCACAGCGAACATGGCAGAGGTGAGTGAGAGCTATAGGTGGCAGCAGCAGTGGCAGCGAGGGGGCTGGAAGGGAGAAGGGGGAAAACAGGAGGAAAAGTAGAGTCAAGTCAGGCCCTGGGCGGGTTGGGAGGAAAAGTGTACCTTTTTAAAAAGTCTTCCAGCAGCCCGGGCAAGCGGAAGGGGTGATCTGCGCAAGCATGCACGTGCTTCCCTTGCACCCGTCCACACCGGCTCAAGCGGGTGTAAGGGAAGCATGTTCGTGATCAGCCTTACCATAGGAATGCATTGAAATATGCTCCCTCCAGAAAGGATGAATTGATTTTCAATGCATTCCTATGGGAAATATCGCTGCTCTACTTACAATTTTTTTTACTTATGAGCATATGCTCAGAAAATATAAGATTCATAAGTAGAGGTTTCGGTGTAGTAGTAGCCCTCAGGCACTTTTGTCTGGAAAAAGTAGACCTCGGCGTGTTCAAAGTTGGACAGCCCTGCTGTAGCAAAAAGGGACACATTATGTGGCATAGGCATGAGTGAATCACACAGTGCACTGGGCATTAACACAAAACAACCAGGAGTGTAGAAAGAGAACAGGGAAGGTCCATGATGGAAGGAATTCTGAAAGGCTTTAGAAGCAGGGAAGCAATTATAGGACAGAAGAAGTAGATCCCACAATGAGACCAGAACTATGGGCGTTTATACACGACCCCTAAACTCCGGGGCAAATGGCTCCCAGCTCCGGAGCTTTAAAATGTTTACCTACCAGCTCCGGAGTTTACAGGAAATTAAGTGCGACCCTGCCCACTTTAGCGCATCCCAGCGCAGCTTTCAGGTACCTGCTCTTTGGAGGTGAAAATTATTTGATCCGGTGTAAGGATAGTGAGTGCGGGGCTCTCCTTGCTTCTGTTTGTTGTTTTTTGGCTCCCGCCCCTTTAAGAGCTACTTTTACAGAGACGAGAGGCAGAACGGAGGTGAGCGGCATGCTTTTCTTTCTCTTTTTCTCCCTCCCCTCACGCAGCCAGCAGCTAGGAAGTGCGGAGGGGGGTGGGGACACAGGAAGAGCGACAAACCCCTAAGATCTCTTGTCCGAATTTAAGTGGCCAGCGGATCTTAGGGGTCGTGTAAAAAGGCCCTATGAGACCGAATATGGGGTATGGGTAGAGATGACTGACTTTGAATAAAGAGTGATGCTTCTTTTAGGCCTCGCCACCAAGAGGCAAAGCAGAAAACACCCATCAGCAACAAACAATATTTATTTATTTATTTGTTATATTTATTATATTTATTATATTTTTAACCTGCCTTTCTTCCTAAAAAGGAACTAAGGCAGCTTACATTATTAAAAAGACAATGTTTAAAAGTGAAAAACGGGAAGTACACAAACACAAATATTGAAGGGGGGGCAGAATGAAACAAGTTCAGAGGATGATGACGGGACTAGAAACCATCCGATGAGGAAAGAGAGAAAGAATTGGGCACGTTTGGTCCTGACTAGAAGAGTGAGGTGAGATGTGAGAGCACTTTTCAAATACTTGATAAAGTAGTCATACAGAGGATCGATCCCGGAATGTAGGACACACCATGTCGGGCTCAAGTTACAGAGATAACGTAGCCCGTCCTAGGATTTTCTTCTTGGCTGCCAGGTTTCTGCCTGTATGGCAAAGCATATTCTCAGATCCTTGCGAAAACCACAAAGGCAAGGCGGGCACCTTGAAATATTCAAGCGAGGCCTCAAGATTAACTGTATATACTCGAATATAAGCCTAGTTTTTCAGCCCTAATTTTGGGCTGAAAAAAGGGGCCCTCGGCTTATATTCGGGTCAATTCTTTTAGCCGCTGAGGCAAGTCATCTGTGGCTAAAAGTCATTTTAAACATTGCATGCCACTTCTCATGACCCCCCCCCCTCTGCATCACAGGGGAGCAGCACACAATGTTTAAAATGTCTTTTAGCCACTGACCCAAGCACTTGCATCAGTGGCTAAAAGTTATTTTAAACACCACTCCCCCCAGCTCACAAAGGAAGAGCTGCCAGGCCCTGCTGCATTTCCCACCCTAGACTGATACTCGAGTCAATACATTTCCCCAGTGTTGGAGGGTTAAATTAGGGGCCTCGACTTATACTCGGGTCAACTTATACTCGAGTATATACGGTACTTATTTAGGCAGGCCTTTTGAGCCTCCAGCCTTCACCAACTTTTATAGCATCTTACTTTTTTAGTCTCATTGGCTGGGGACCTTTTTAAACTCTGCTGCAGCTATTGTTTTTTAATCTTGTTTTTATTGTATTATATTGTATAGTATTTTTATAGTATTTTATAGGTATTGTGTTGTTTTTTACATTGTACTGCTTTTATTGTACTTTTATGAATTTGTTGTAAGCCGCCTTGGGTCCCTCTGGGGAGAAAAGCAGCATAAAAATAAAGTTGTTGTTATTGTTGTTGTTGTTGTCTGGAAAGGAAAATATAACTGGTCAGAAATGTATTGCTGGCCTAGGATTCATACATAAGAATATACAATAAAAATGATGAAGGAATGCAAGGAATTTGGTGCATCAAATGGATGGGCAGTCACTATGACTGGAAAATGTACAACTGTGATGTCTATACAGGGGGAAAGAGAGGGACACAGCTCCACTCCGGTCTCCCACTGTACAGAACCTGCTCTTGGGTCCTAGCCCAGACTTTCAAGGAGCTCTCCAAGATGCTGGAGCTCATAAGCTTGATAGGTTGGGCAGATCCCTTGAAGTTCAAATGAAAACCAGGGGACAGTTCACTGCCCACCAGCACAGGAGCCAGCAGTTTGCCTGGCTGGCAACACCCACTTTATTCAAGATGGATGGACAATGAAAAGCTTCAAAAGGATCTCTCCAAGCATGGGGAATGGAGCGTGGGATAGCAGCGTGAGCAATTGTGCAAGGGTGTGGGTGTGGATGGAAGGCCTCTATCTATCTATATCTATCTATCTATCTATCTATCTATCTATCTATCTATCTATCTATCTATCTATCCATGCATCCATGCATCTCTCTCTCTCTCTCTCTCTCTAATTAGGCCTCCCTAATTAATATTAATAAATCAATATATACACACCTATGGGGTCTAAGCAATGACTGATGGGCTGCCTGATACAAGTGTTCACCCAGTATTTGGATGCTATTAGAAAACAAAGGAAAACCTCAACAACAAAATAATCTTGGGGAGCATTAGGGAGGAATCAGAAATGCTCAAGTCATGCTTACTGCCCATATGTAATGTTGTTAAACAGTAGGACACCAGTGTGGCAGCAGTGAAGAAGGCCAATTCCATGCTAGGGATTATCAAAAAGGGGATTGAAAATAAAACAGCCAACATTATAATGCCGTTATATAAAACAATAGTAAGGCCCCACCTGGAGTATTGTGTACAATTCTGGTCACCGCATCTCAAGAAAGACATAGTGGAACTGGAAAAGGTGCAGAAGAGAGCGACTAAAATGATTACTGGGCTGGGGCACCTCCCTTATGAAGAAAGGCTAAAACAATTGGGCCTCTTTAATCTGGAAAAAAGGCGCTTGAGGGGGGATATGATTGAGACATACAAAATAATGCAGGGTATGAGTAAAGTGGATAGAGGGAAGCTCTTCTCCCTCTCTCAAAATACCAGAACTAGGGGACATACACTCAAATTGAGTGCTGGGAGAGTAAGAACTGACAAAAGAAAATATTTTTTCACCCAGCGTGTTGTAAGTCTATGGAACTCCCTGCCACAGGATGTGGTGATGGCATCTGGCCTGGATGCCTTCAAAAGGGGATTGGACAGATTCCTAGAGGAAAAGTCCATCACGGGTTACAAACCATGATGGAGATGTGTAATCTCTAGGCTTTAAACCAGGGTACTTCAAGGGCCAGATGCAAGGGAGTGGTATCAGGAGACAGATATCTAGTCTCATGCGCTCCCAAACGCATCTGGTGGGGCCGCTGTGAGATACAGGAAGCTGGACTAGATGGGCCTTTGGCCTGATCCAGCATGGCTCTTCTTATGTTCTTATGTTCTTATGTTCTTATGACATGGGCACGACCAGAAAAAAATGACGTTTCGAGTTTTCGTTTGTCGCAACGGGTCTGTTTCGGGTTGTTTCCGTTTGTCGCGAAATTTTTCAAAAATTTGTCGTTTCTGTTTGTCGTTTGTCGTTTCCACCGCGATTTAGCGCAATTTGACTTCCCAGAGCATAGGAGCGTCCCGCAATCAGGGCCGGCACTAGGTGGTTTTGCGCCCTAGGCGGGGGGGCAGGCGAGTGGGTGGGCGGCGGCCGCAGGCGGGTGAATGTGTGGGCCGCAGGCGGGTGGCGGCGCGGGCAGGTGGGCGAGTGGGCAGTTAGGATATCACTTAGGATAGAGGTTCTGTTCTTGGCTTGCACCCCAAATGTGTGTGTGTGTGCAAGCAAATTGAAGTTGGGAAAATAGAAAATAAATGGTAGTATATAATATATTTTTAAAATAAATCCACACCTCCCACTCCCAGTCGAACCTCCCCATTTATCCAATATCAGAAAAAAAAATCCTCACAAACTACCAGAGAAGAAATAAAGAATAAACTGCTATTTCCCAGACAAAGCTGCAGGGAATCAAAGAAATTATTTTCTAAATTCAATTCCCTCCCTGCCTGCCTAACTTAAATCCTAAAGCCTCCAGCCTCCCTCCTCAATCTCGATTGGATCACACCAGCACCAGCAGCCAGCCCTCCTCCCTCAACCACATCCATACACCCGACTGCGATTTCTGGAAGGTGCCTCGGCTTTTTATGCCCTCCGAGACATCCAGAAGTGTCAGTCAAAAACCTGGCAATGCCATTGGTCGAATGGTTCAAACAATTTGCTTGGTCCCATCCCATGCCCAGCCCAAATGGGCAGGTCTAAAAAAATAAAAAATAAAATAAAATAAAATCAATATGACGTTTTATTGCTATAAAAAACCCACTGCTGCTACTATTAAAATTCAGGCATTTAAAATAAATAAATTTCACAGGTTTCTGTGGTGATTTGGTGTGTTTTTTGACCACGGTTTCAAAAGAAAAATTGTGGTTGCCATTTTGGATCCCCCCCCACTGCATGGCATGGCAAGATGACAAGGATGACCCCCCCCCCCCAGCCTGGTGCAAGCAGCCCAGGACAGGAGAAGAGGGGGGAAAGGCCGGGGACCCCCCAGAAACCACCCCTCTGGTAGGTGGCAAAGCCTCAGGCAGGCATATTTTCGCCTGCTTTTTTGGCCGGGAGTCGGGTTTTTTTAAAAAAAACTTTTAAAAACTTTTTCTGTGCTTCACATTGCGTGATCGCCGTGATGCCACAAACGGAAACGAAAAACCCGACCAATTTTTTTTTTCAGTTCGAGTTCGAGTTCTGACGGCTTAATTATCGTTACCGTTTCCGTTACGTAATGGAAACGATAACCGAAAACGGAAACGACAATTTCGCCGAGTCGTGCTCATGTCTAATCTGCAGAGTTCAGTCTGAAAATAATATACATAGCATGACAAGGAAGTTGTGGCACTGGAGCCAGAAAGACAAAGGGACTGACTAAGAGGAAAGTCAAGGAGCAAGCTCGACCATATGTAGAGATGGGCACGAAACAAACAATTTTTTGTTTCCATTTTCGTTTTTTCGTTTCATTACGCAACGAAACGACAAACGAATTTTGTCTCCAAAATGAAACGAAACGAACAGAAACACCAGAAATTTTGTTGTACGTTTCGTTTCCGTTACTGCAATACAGTGAACTGCTTCAAATGCTAAAAAAAATCACAAAATATTGAAATAAATGGTAACAAAACGGTAACGAAACTAACGAAAACGAAACGAATTTTTTGCAAAAATTCACGAAAAACGGAAACGAACCGAAACGGACCCCCCCAAAACGACAAACGACAAATGAAACATCATTTTTTTATTCATCCCCATCTCTATTAACTAGGAATAGAAATACACCTGCATTAGGGTCCCCATATCCACAGATTCAGGTTCACTTATCAGTGGTTTGGAAATATTATATATACTGTAGCTTGTTATCTGGTACCCTCTATTGCAGTGTTTTTCAACCTTTTTTGGGCAAAGGCACACTTGTTTCATGAAAAAAATCACGAGGCACACCACCATTAGAAAATGTTAAAAAATTTAACTCTGTGCCTATATCAGTCTCTAAAAGGTTCGCCATTGCTGGTGTAGGGAGAAGCAGGACAGAGGGGCCACAGATTGAGGCAGCCTGCTCTCTAGCACCCAGTTCTCACTTACCTGTGTTGTTTTTTTAATTTAAAGACATTTTGCCCTGCATGGACTTCTGTGTCCAGTGGAGACCTGAGAAGGGGCACTGACTCTCCAGGAACACAAATAAGACCCAAAAGCCAATCTTGCTCTCCACACTGTGGCCAAGGCAGATGCCTTCAGCAAGTCCAGCGACAGGAGGGGAGGAGGATGAAGGACGGCAGGAAGGAAAGAAGGCAGAAAGTGTTCTGCTTGTATACCGCCCCATACCACTTCAAGGAGTCTCTGGGCGGTTTACAGTTTTAATTACAGTAGGCAGGCTGCTAGACATACACATATGCAGGCTAGAAATGAGCACGTTTCTATGAAGAGGGGAAAGGGTACGAATGGAAAGAGAGAGGTGGGGGAAAAAAGAAAGAATAGACAGAGAGAGAGAAGAGGGTGACCCAAGACAGAAAGAAAGGGGCAAGACTTCAAGGAACCCATCGCGGGGGCCCTCAGAGACGGCTCTTCCCCATGCCAGTAGCCCCCCCCGCCCTCCCGCCTCCTCAACCCAGGCCCGGCGGAGGCCTCCTCCATCCCCTCCTCCTCGCAGCCCTGCCGCGGTGCTCGTGGGGCAGCCGGGCGCCCCTCCTCCCCTTCCCCTCACCTGGTGGTTTGTTCTGGGCTGGGGCTCCCGGGCCGGCTCGTGTTGGTGGGCGGGCTGTCGGGCGGCTCAGTCCATTGGTAGCTCCCAAGAAAGGGGTGGTGGTGGTCCAGGGTAAAAAAAGGAGGGGGGAGAGGGAAGCGAGCAAGTTGCGGTGGCTGCGGCAGGCACAGGGCAAACACTAAGAGAATGAGCAGGGCCAGGTCCGGCCGGGGAGGAAGTGACGCCAGCACCATGGGCCTCGGGGGGGGGAGGAGCCAAGCTGGCCCTTGGACGCTATTTATAGCGCCTCCCAGCTGTGGGCCGCCTGCCGGCCCTGGGTTGAATTTCTTTAGAATTTTTCAATTTTTCCCACGGCACACCAGGCAACAACTCACGGCACACTAGTGTGCCACGGAACAGTGGTTGAAAAACGCTGCTCTATTGGCTAGTTCTGGTAATGCATGTTAAAATGTTTTGCCTGGGTTCTCCCCCCCCTTTACTATACTGTATATTGAGCATTTGCTATTATCCGTGGATTTCAGTATCCAGGGAGGTAGAACCAATCCCCCACTGATACAGCAGTCCTGCTGAACTAGTGCCTGTAGTGTGGTAGGGTCCCTCGTGGTGCTAGATTTATGTGCATGTGTAGATTCACTTTAGGGCCTCTGATTATGAGGGAACACATTTCCCCCCAAATATAACTGTCAAGCTTTACTTGAGTTGAACCAAAATTTGTAATAATACATATTGAACGGAAAAGCCGAAAATAGCAGGAAAAGAGGAAGAGGAAATACGAGGTGGATTGACTCCTTAAAGGAAACCACAGGATTGAATTTGCAAGAGCCTGAGTAGGCCGGTGAAGACAGCATGTTTTAAAGATTGTTCATTCATGGGAGCACCATAAACTGTGCCCACAAAAGCCCATGACCACCGCAACACATAACACTATAATGCCTCTTAACCTCAGTGTCATTTAGGGCCTCAGCAGGTCCCAGTCTGGCACTGGTCTTGGGTGGCCTCATGTCCTCTTCAGATTTCAATTTGAAGAGCTAACAGAACAATTGTCCACCACTGAAAAGGATATGTGTTTTCAGTGGACTGTCAAGAGAACGAACCACAAGGAACCAGGGACCTATACAGAGTGGCATCGCCAGCAGGCGTGTCCATACTTTGGCCCTCCAGATGTTTTGGACCGCAACTCCCACAGTCCTTTGTCATTGCCAATGTAAGCATAGAATTCTGGGAGTTGTGGTCCAAAACATCAGGAGGGCCAAAGTTTTGACATGCCCAGATCCATCAGGAAGACCACTGTCTTCCTCACTTTTGTCAGATGTAGAGATGGGCACGACCAGAAAAAATGACGTTTCGAGTTTTCGTTTGTCGGAACGGGTCCGTTTCGGGTCGTTTCCGTTTGTCGCGAAATTTTTCAAAAATTTGTCGTTTCGTTTGTCATTTGTCGTTTGTCATCTCCACCGCCTGAGCCAAGCCCATTGTTAGCATTGAAAGGGGGAGAGATGGAAGTGGCGGGCCGAGCCCATTGTTAGCATTGAAAGGGGGAGAGATGGAAGTGGCGGGAGGGGTTACCCGGACAGCTCACCGCAGATACTCGGCGACCCCAGCCGAGCGCATCCCCGTCGGGTGTTCCTTTTTCCTCCAGCTCCAGGTGTGAGCTCCTGCCCCACCGTCCTCGCCTCTTCCTCCGCCTCCTCCTCCGCCTCTCCCCCCCCACTCTCACGTGATCCAGGCCGTCAATCAGCGAGGGAGGCAGAGCAGGCAGACAGGTATTTGCCCCGGCGAGGGTGGCGGTGCAAGAGGGTTGGTTGGGATGAATGAGCAGCAACCCAGGGAGGGCGGTTGCGCGTGCTCCCGCGCCTTGCAATATAAACCAACCCGCAGGCGGGCCGAGCCTGGAGTCCCATTGATGAGCCGCGTGCGAACACGCGCGTCAGTGAGGGGGGAGACTGGGATTGCTCATCCCTCCTCCCATTGCTACTGCCGCCACCGCCGCTGCGGGTTCCTCGTCGTCGCAGAGGCTGGACGCGCCCGCCCTTGGAAGGCAGGGAGACACAAAGGAGCCGCAGCGCAGCAGCCCCGGCTGGAGCGAACACACATGCACGCGCACACATGCGCGCCCAGGCTCCGGCATGCACACACACCTCCACCATGTTGGGAGGAGGAGGAGGAAGGCGCATCGCCCTCCCGCCTTGCGGGCTGCGGGGGGGGGGCAGAGAGAGAGAGAGAGAGCAGCAATCAAAGATCTCCCTCCGAGCAACCCACCTTCCTCGCTTAATCCTCCTTCCTGTCCCGCCGCCAACATTTGCAGGGGGGAGGCTTTGGTGAGAAAAGGGAGGCCGGAGCTGCTCATCCGCTTTGCCATTAAGGCTTTTGGGGAAGGGGGGAGGACAGAAGAAGCACCTTCACTAAGGGGGGGGAAGCGAAAACAATCGAGGCTCTTTAGTAGGATTTCCAGAGGACACAATAGAAAGGTGGCAGTTTGTTTTTTTTGTTAGGCAACAATAAGCGTCAAGGGAGGTTGCTGCCTCCTGCGCGATTGCCGCGATGCCACAAACAAAAACGAAAAACCCGACCAAATTTTTCTTTTTTCGGTTCGAGTTCGAGTTCTGACGGCTTAATTATCGTTACCGTTTCCGTTACGTAACGGAAACGGAAATTTTGCCAAGTCATACCCATGTCTAGTCAGATGCATTGCCATTCACTTTATATTGCAAAAATCTATTTCTTCCTGTCTACTTATTAATTAACATTGACAGTTTTATGCAAGTTGGGATCTTTTTATTTTTGTCTTCTCTTGCTGATGCATATCTTCCTTTGTGCTAACATGTGAGAGGCCAACTTTCCTTGGTTCTTGGCCACAATGCCATATAACAGGATACATTAAAATGCTCCATGTTAAAAATGTGCTTATTAGGCCATACAAATGAAAACCCTTGGGCACGATCTTTTGACATCATAGCTCACCTCTTGCTATGGCCAATGGCATACCTGGGGGGAGGGTGCATTTGCCCTCGGGTGCAGCAATCTGGGGGCACCTGGAGGGAGATCAGGAGGAGGAACCCGTGCACCCTCCCACCGCCCAGCGGTACCCCTTTCCTCTAAAGCAGTGGTCCCTAACCTTCCTAATACCGTGACCCTTTAATACAGTTCCTCATGTTGTGGTGACCCCTTGCCCTGCTTGGAAGAGGCCACAAGCCCTCTTGGGCAGGCCATTATGCCGCAGGTGCCATAGACAACTTCCCTCTACAGGCACCCTCAGCCAATTGCAGCCTCCGGTGCCATTGACTGACATCCCCTTCAACCTATCAAGCTGTAACTCACTGTTTCTGCCCCCTCCTCCCCCTCCCCCTCCAAAACTTTTTCTTCACTGGCTCATGGCGACCCCCTATAAAATGGTCGTTCGACCCCCAAAGGGGTCCCGGCCCCCAGGTTGAGAACCATTGCCCTAAGGCTTGGTGACAGTACCCTGGCCGCCACCACTGCCAGCCGCGAAGCAGGCAGGCAGGCAAGAGTGTGGTGGCCATGGTGCACGCAAGTACCCACCCCACACCTGCAGGATTGGGCCCCCATTGCTGGGTGGGTGCAATGCAAGGGATCAGCAGGAGTGGTGCAAAAACTAACTTTGTCCCCGACACTCCAAATACTTGCTCCACCTCTGGCTGTGCCCCCCCCCTAACCATCTTGGCTTCGGTGATGGTGAGGCTCTGTGCTAAAGCTCTCATGGCTGCAGATGATTCCAACAAAGAGGATGGAATGGTACCAATAATGAATCAAGCCATTACTGAGCGGACAGGGTGGCGCAAAGAAAGCACCGTGATGGACTAGCTCTCATTTGACCTAAATGCAAAACTTATCTCCTATTGGATTGACCTTTTCCCAAAGAGTAATGGATGGCGGCCTTGCTGGATGGACCAGCCAGATGGGGTGTGCATGAGAGGGGGGTGTACATACGCACATGTGTCTTTGAGCTGTTTTAGAATTAAAACAAATCTTCTCTGCATAATTCATGAATGGCATTCAATACCCGCTTCTACACAAATGCGTTCCCAGCGTATTGTTGCATTGATACGATTTTTGTCTTGTGCTGCTTTGTAATGTTGCAGCGCCGATTTAGAGCCTTAAAATGAAGACGTTACCCAGGGAAATTTATTTTTAAAAGCAAAAAGCCATCACACAGGTGTTAAACCAGTTCGTGAAAAAAATAGCCTTTTTCTGGATAAAGCAGATAACAGCTGAAGGCTGATCTGAACATCTCTTAGTAATTTCAATCTCTTAATAATTTTGTTCCTGTCGCTGGCTACTTTTGATGCAAGGAGATCAAACTTATCCATCCTGAAAGAAATCAACCCCAAAGGTTCACTGGAAGGAGAGGTTTTGAAGCTGAGCCTCCAGTACTTTGGCCACCTCATGAGGAGAGAGGAGTCCTTGGAAAAGTCCCTGATGTTGGGAAAGATTGAAGGCAAAAGGAAAAGAGGACGGCGGAGAATGAGATGGTTGGACGGTGTCATCGATGCAACCAATATGGGTTTGACCAAACTCCGGGAGGCAGTGTAGGACAGGAGGACCTGGCGAGCTCTGGTCCATGGTGTCACAAAGAGTCGGACACGACTGAATGACTGAACAACAAAAGTTGCCTGCTTGGCTAGGAAGCCAGAGGTTAGAGTTCAGTTCCTCTCTGTGGTTCGTAGGGGGGAGAACCAGCCTATGTAGCGTGGGACAAGCTGCAGATTCCCAGGTTTCACCAGAAGGAGGGAAGGGCAAACCGCGTTAGAATTTTATATATATCAGAAATCCCGGAAAGTTGCTATTAGACTGGAGTTGGCATCAAAATCCTTATGATCATAATTCCAAGAGGCAGACATAGAGGGTTTCAAGCATTGCCAGATCTGTTACTTTGGATCCTTTTCATGAAAGATTTTCCCGATCAATATCCAGTCCCCTCAGCAACACTACCCTTTATCCCATTTAAGAAAAATAAGGAGCATTATTATTATTATTATTATTATTATTATTATTATTATTATTATTATTATTATTATTATTATTATTATTATTATTATTATTATACTTTCTGCAAAGCAAACACAGGCATGAACAATTTTGCTGAGTTCCTATAGTCCAGTCTGTCCCAGGCTGGTGGTCTCCAGACATGTTCATCTATGATACCTAGAATCCTACAGTCACCTGTCAATATTATGGCCAGATCAAAGAACCCCACATTAACTACTTGGCCACACTATGCAGACTTTCCTGGTTTTGGTAAATTCCAGGAGGGCCAGATGTGCTGCTGGTGAAGGGAAGTCCTCCTGTCCAGGATCCTTCCTAACACATTTGAGTCCCTCCGATCACTCAGTGTTCCAGGGAACCCCTCAAAATCCACAAGGTTTTAGTACATACACCGAACCTGCCAGGTAGGAATACCAACATATTCACAGAATTTGCAGAATCCGGTGGGTTTGTGAGGCAAGGCCCTTCTTTAGTACCAACAACTTTCTTTTCCCAGAATGAGCAAACCACTGTTATTATGACCAAATATTTTTGTTTCATTGAAAATGTTCCAAAAAATATTCAAAGGGAATTGGGTTTCAAAAAGGTTCCTTTCCTCCTAGAAGGCAATTAAAACACCGCTTCTAAGCCATGCTCTCTCCCACCTCTTGAACTTCTCAATTGTTATAATCTCAGTTATTGTTGTCACCATCTTGGTGGTTTGTATACATGTTTGTCTATGGGTGCTTTTACACGACCTCTAAAATGCACTGGCAACTTAAATTTGGACTTGAGATCATGGGGGTTTGTCCCTCTTCCTGTGTTCCCACCCCTCCACACTCCATTGTTCCTGTCTGCGCGAGGGGAGGGAGAAAAAAAGGGAGAAAAGAATGCAGGCTCACCTCCATCTGCTGTCGGAGCAGCCCCGTAATGATTCCTGTCTCTTAAAGGGGCAGCGGGGACAAAAAAACAAACAGAAGGCGAGGGGAGCCCGGCATTCACAGCTTTACAATCCGCATCGGAAGATTTTTTACCTCTGGAGACCAGGTACTTGTAAAGTGCTCTGGGGCGTGCTTAGGTGGGCGTGGTCGTACTTAATTTTTTTAACGTCCGGAGCAGGTGGGAAAACAATTTTAAGCTCCAGATTTGGGAGCCCTTTGCCTCGGGTTTTACGGGTCGTGTAAAAGCAGCCTATGTGGGTGGGCTGTAGGGGCAGATTTTTTGTTTTTTTGTTTTTCTGTTTACCATTTTCTGTTTTATATACTGTTGTAAATCACCTACAGGCTTACCACTAAATGTTTGGTACAGACATTTAACAAACAAGGAAGCAAACAAGCAAGCAAACAAACAAACAAATGACAGCCTGACAAGAGTAGACTCGTGGAATCAATGAGGTTTGTATGCATGTGACCTCAACATTTATAAATTCATTTAACGTGCCTGCTGTAACTTGGTATCGTTAATGAAACACAAGCCAAAACAGTAGCTTTTGAGTAGACCTTGGGTCCAATCAGGCAGAATTTTTCTTGCTTCCTTGGTCCATGGTGTGTTGGTTTTCAACGGCTTTGATCAGAAAGGGAATTATACAAGGGATCATTCAACACATGTGAAGGGGAGATGAAACAAATAGAGAGAGACCATTTGGAAAAATCATCTTCTAGCCACCGGCTGGCACATCCCTGTAGTCTCTCCAATCCTCTAGACGTGGATATTGGTCTTTTTTTTCCTGGATAACCACCCTGGATGAGTGGCAACATGTTGAATGAGGCTCCCATTTGTAATTGCTTTATTAATATTTATTAAGTGAGCACTAGCTTCAGGTACATTCTTTAATAAATTATTTATCAAGCGTGCTTATGAAATACATTAAAAAGACATCCTTTAACAGATAATGTTTTTAACAAGCCGCTATAACCGTATCCTACCCAAAGGCAGCAAAGGATGGTCATCGTTACCAACCAACCAACCAACAAGCAAGCAAACAAACAAACAAACAAACAAACACGCCTGGGCCTGGGCCAGCCCTGGAGAAAGGGACCAGAGGGAGTAAGCAGGCAAATGATTTCAGTCGTTTCCGGGCAGAAAGCTGAACAAAGAGAGTGAACACAGGGGTGATGGTAGACTCAAAGCTTCTGTCTTGCCAGTGCTTCACTTACAGAAGGAAAGACAGGAGGCGCGGATACAAAATCGACAGGCCTCTTAGCATTGGGTCATGGCAGCATTTGCAGGATCACAGCCCCACGTGCAAGCAAAAAGAGCATCCCCCAAAGATCAGTGCTGGCTCGGCCCACCAGAGCTTCTACGGCTTTCTCACTCCGGATGGCCACCCGTTGGGAGGCCCGTAAGGTTGCCACCCGCAACCGGGCCCTCTCGGTGGCTGGTCCGTCTAGTTGGAACAAACTGCCAAGCGAGATACGCCAGGCCCCATCCCTAGCTGTATTCAAAAAGGCTGTGAAAACTTGGCTTTTTAGGGAGGCATTTGGCGATTGTTAATGTGTTTTGTACTCTCGGTGTTTGATGTTGTTTTGTTATTGTTTGGTCTTTGCCTCATGCCAGGCTATTTGTCTGGTCTTTT
This sequence comes from Phrynocephalus guinanensis, assembly GCA_037367245.1. Taxonomy (NCBI): domain Eukaryota; kingdom Metazoa; phylum Chordata; class Lepidosauria; order Squamata; family Agamidae; genus Phrynocephalus; species Phrynocephalus guinanensis. Next base: position 113,200,286 of record CM074738.1, read on the forward strand.
TAATTATTATTTTTTTGGAATTATGTTTGATTTTGATCATTGGTTTTCACATGTCTTGTTTGATGTAAACCGTCCAGAGTTCCCTCTGGGAAATTGGTGCGGTATACAAATAATAAATAAATAAATAAATAAATAAATAAATAAATAAATAAATAAATAACAGGACTGGCCCTTGCTTCTGCCATGATTGTGTGAGGAATAAACCCAGCATCCTGCAGGAGATGGAGACCTTGGAGAGCGTGGTACCCTAACATTGCAAGCATTCGAGTGCAGTAAATCACCCTTCTTCAAAGCAGGTCCCAGAAGTTCAGACATGGTAAAAGATGTGCTTTACCAGGAGGTTACTTTTAAAGTCCTTGGTTAGATGATGTTCTTAAAGTCCATGGCTAGATGATGTTGCAGCCAGGGCAGGAGTCCTGTTAGAGGCAAGCAGGGCAGTTGTACAAAGCTGCTTCTTAAGTCACACCCCCGTTCTTCAAACAAAGGAACATGGGTATCACAAACCTTGGCAAAGGCATATTTCTTTAAAATAATTTTGGAGGCTATGTTCTTACAATTGTTTTGGGGTTTTTGTTTGTTGGTTGGTTTTGTTTTCGAATATGCCCAGTATCCATAAAATGTTTCCTTCTGCATTTTTCCAATCACCATTTAATTAAGCACATTTAATGTCCATTAACTGAGCTGCATCACAAACGTTTCATTATGTTTTATTTAAATATATATCTATTTTGCCCATAGAAAATGGTGCCACACATTTAAATATTGATGGGGACCAAAATTAACGTGAAGCAACATCTGTGTTTAGCCAATATGTAGTTAAAAGGCATTCCAGAAATGTCCACTTAAGAAATGTTGAAACATAAATATTATTCTTACGGAACTCTGCATTTTTAATTTTAAAGAGGAGGATTGGCAGACTTTTTAAAGCCAACCAAATGTCTGTTTTCTGCTGAAATTTAAGCTATGAAGTCATTGGTAATGTTTACTGTTGAATTAAAAAGTTATTCTTTTTAGAGGTCAGATTGACCAGAGAATGTAGCAAACATCCCATATGCTCATGCTGTGGGACAGAATAAAATAGAGATAATTCTACATTATTGAGGGAGTCACCTTTATGTTTTTTTTATAATGTATAGGAATGGCGATTGGAGACACAACATTTATTCCACAGCCGCTGGTGCTGGATTTCAGATGGACAATATACTGGCCGGGAATGGCATCCCTAGTGTTGTATGCATAATAATAATAATAATAATAATAATAATAATAATAATAATAATAATAATAATAATAATAATAATAATAATAATAATAATAATAATAATAATAATAAAAACTTTATTTTTATGCTGCCTTTCTCCCCAAAGGGACCCAAGGTATAAACTCCATCCCTGAATTCAGGGTTGCCTCTGTGGTGTCCAAAGCTCACTGCTTCTTGATGACCTCAGATCAGACACTGGCCAGGCAGCAGGACTTGTCGCTTCATCACAAGATTCTATTGCAGACTGTTCGCCCAGATCTTTGTGAAATGGGCTGTTCTTTGCTCTGCAGCCCAGAGAGGAGAAAGCAAGGTGGTCACTGAGGAATGATGAAAAATACAGTATATAGTGGTACCCCGACTAAAGAGCAGCTCGACTTAAGAGCAATTCGACTTAAGAGTGGAAAACTGTTGGCATTTTAACTGCCGCCTTACGAATTTTAGATATGTTCTGCTCAACTTACAAATATTATTTCCAATTTTTTATTTTTTTAACTTATTTTTTCAATTTTTAGAGAGGTACCCTGAGTTAAGAGTAGTTTGACTTAAGAGCATGCATTTGGAATGGATTACATTTGTAAGCCGAGGTACCACTGTATATAAAATGCATCTCCCCAAAAAGAGTGAACGCAGGAGAGGCATTTGCCCCCAAACTGTAGGTGCTGAGTGCTTATTTGATAGACCTAGAAGTAGGGGGAAAAGAACAATCTTTTAAATAGAAATATGGGATTTCCAGGGGTGAAGGCAGTGTTCAGGTCCCCCTTGTTCCTGCTGAGCCTATTGTTCCATGTGCTGCTACAATGTTGGTGTGAAACGTGGAGGTTGCCATGTGGAGCCCTTCTGATAAGAGAGGATGCCTTCAGACAGAATCTTACCATCCGTAAAATAAGACCTGTTGCCATCCTAATGGAGAGGATAGGAGGAGAGAGAAAGGGTTTGGGAAAGAGGGAGGAGGGGTCATTAATCGACAAGGTTGTTAGAAAGAGAGAGGGAAATATGTGTCAGAGAGGGGGGAAGAGAGAGGAGGGATTGGGAAGGTCAGAAAAAAAGAAGATTATCCGATCTAGACCTTTAACTAGCCTTTCTGCAACCTGGCTCGTGGGACATGGGAAAGAGTCCCTTGTGAGAAAGGAGAAGAATGATGTGACCCCCCCCCCACAAAAGGAACAAGACAGGTTGTGGAAGGAAGGGAGGAACAAACAAACAAACAAACAAAAAACAAATGAATTAACAAACGAATTAACAAACGAATGATGGAAGGAAGGGATCAAGAGGTGTTACTATTTATTTCCATATCACTCACCAGTATATCCTAGATATGCCACCTCTATATATGACCAGGAACATTTATGTTGTAGCCTGATGCTGTCTACATGGAGAAAAAGAAAAACAGAGGGTGGAAAGTGTTCTGCTTCTGCTTAAGGTATAGATCATCCTCTCTTTTTAAGCACAGTAAATTAATCCAGTACCCTTAGAGAGAGAGAGCAGTGAAAGAAACAAGCAGAATCAAGAGAGGCAGAAATAGAGATTATAATACAGTGATCCCCCACGTATTGCGGGGGTTACGGACCTAAGCCGACCCGCGATAAATGAAAATCCGCGATATGAGGATGCAGGTCAGGTCAGGCCTGAGGCACCTATCTGGGGGCTTTTGTATTTACCCCCAGCCTGGCACTGCCCAAACGGGCATGCAAGGACCTTCCTGGGCCTTTGGGGGCCTCCAGAAGGCTCAGGAATGCCCCTGCAGGCCTGTTTGGGGCAGCACCAGTAAGTAAGGGAGGCCTGAAACAAGCCTTTCCCCCCCCCTTACCCCAGGGGGCCTTTTTCATATAATGCAGTCCCGCGATATAGCGGGACCGCAATATATGAACCGCGAATGAGCAGGGGACCACTGTATAAAAAAGAATGTATCTGCCCTCTTTTGGCTCACCCATAGGGGGCTCTTGATATACGGTCCTGGTTTAATGCAATGCATCTGAAGGGACGCCATCCCACCCACCCCTACTCCAAGCCTCGTCTAGGCTCTTTGCTCCACCTCCTGGTTACCTGGACAAAAAATGTAAGACAACAAACTCATAACATTGCCCTTTTAAGAAAGAAACAAAAATGATTTCGCCCATTGCCCTTTTAAAGCTTCTCCCTCAGCCCCTTCCCAGTGACTGCCTTAGGAAGGACTTCTGTCCTGGTGACTGGAAAAAAAAATAAGGGTGGGGCGGGGATGAAAATAAAACAGAGTGCCAACTTTTGCAAACTTACGCCTCTCTCCTTCTGTCTTGCCTGCACCATCGAGACTACAACCTGGCACTGACACTGGCATTGGCACTCCCACTCACCAGAATAGGGTTGTTGTTTTCATGGGGGGGAAAAACCACACATCATGTCACAGATCTGGACAGAGTACAGCTCAGAGTGTATGAAAAAGCACCCGACAGCTCAACCCTAATATGGGTGCCTTTTATTTGGTCACAGATCAAGTTGTGGGTGGGGGGGGGGGGTTCAAGACAAATTTCCACTTCACTCCCCTCCCCTTGATAGGTTCTTCTTTCCTTCCTTCTCTTTCCCCCCTGCTGGAAGCCAGAATGGCATAGCTAATTTCATTTCCTTTCCGTTTCGTTTGTCTCTCTGTGACAGCCTTTCTGATGTGTTTAATTCATGCTCAATTTCTCATCATCAAGCGCAAGGTGTCCCCTAAGGTTAGGGAAGAGTAAAAAAAAAGTCAGAAGGAGGGGGGAAAGAAGTGAATAAATGTGTAGAGGTAATCACTTGTCTATCTCCTCTGTCTTTTTTTTCACCCATAGAAACATTAACTAATATCACTGACTAATCTTTCTCTCCTGCACTACTTATATATTTTTGCAATCAGAAATTCCAGTTATAAACAGCCCCACTGTCAAAACTTGTCACTCCTATTACCTCAAGGCGGGTGCCCAGTTTCTTCTTCTAATTTTGTAGTTTCTCGAATTTACAGCCGCTGGAAATTGAGTACAAAATCCATTATCATTTGTATATTTTAATTATGTAAATGAGGCAGCTCAGCTGCGCTGTCCGAGACCTGCAGGGATGCCTAGCTTCAATCTGGGTGATTACAATTTATCCAGTCGAGTCACTTTAATTGTAACAAGCTAATTACATTGTTTCATTTGGCTTTAACAAAAGTCGGAGGCAGGCGGTGTGTGTCGTTGGGGGGGAGGGGAGGATTGAGGATTTTTTTTTTTAAAAAAGGAGTTTACTGGCAAGGGCCTGGAATTATTTCTGTGGGTCTGACATTTTTAAATTGCAGCTAGTTAACCCTACACCTGCAGAACAACCCGGAGGTAAGTGAGGAAGGGGGGGGGGGGAAACTGGTTATTTGAACCAGGAAAGAAGTGGCTGGGGATATGGACATAAGCTGGGCAAGAGCTCAAATATGTAAGGTATCCATTCATCAGATCAGACGGGCTTCTCCCAATTGCCTTCTGCTGGTCAGGCTCTTGTTTTACCTACACCAGTGGTGTTAGCACCAACTGGCAGTAATACTCAGGGGTTTCTGGTAGTCCACCCCACCCCCGTGTCTACCTGGAGATAATGGGCTTTGAACCGCCACTCTTCTACAAATGTGTGCTTTAACACTGGGCTGCTAGAGTTCACCCAAAACACACAAGCCTCATTGATCCATCAAGCTCAGTGTTGTCAACTCGGGCTGGCAGCATCTGTCCAAGGATTCAGGTGAGATAAATTTCTCAAGGACTCAGGTAAGATTCTTTTGTAGCTGCATAAAAAGCACCCTGGTATTCCATTGTGGTTTCCCATAAAAGAGCTAATCAAGCCTCACCTGGTGTTGCTTCAAAAAGATTCGGGATCTTTGCAATGTATCTTCATTTATTTTTCCCTTTCATTCCTGACCCTGCCAAGAAAGAGGATGTCATTAATTCCTAAAAAAAAAAAAAAAAAGTCTCCCACCAAGTGACATTACTGGTAGGGAGAAGTTTTTGGTAACTCAAGACTCCCTCCTTCTGTACCACAGTTCCCATGGCTTCCACATAATGGGACAGATGATTTGCAGCTTGAACAAGCAATTGAATAAAAGGAGGAAATATTAATTACAAAAAAACTACTCTCCCTGCCAGTGATGTCAGTATCACCCCTTCTCCAGGTGTAACTTAACACAACAGGATTTTGACCAGTATATTAAAAACACAGCTCCTTCCTCAGTGGGGAAACCCTGCATGAATGAAAAGTTCTTAGGCTGCAAGGAGCTAACTCCTTGTATTTCCCTTTTAAGAAAGAAACAAAGATAGCATTTTACATTGCCCTTTTAAAAGTTTTTCCCTCACTCCCTTCCTAGTGGCTGCTTTAAGAAGGATTTTACTCCTGGTGATTGGAACTTCTCCAGCTGTTGACAGGTTAGCATCTTCCAGTACCCCAAGGCTCCCCCTCAGTTTCAGGTGATGTGCAGAGTCCATGTTAAGCATACTAAACTCTCTCATCTGACAAAGGAGGAGAGACAAGACTAGGCCACCCCTCCCATATGACAATTGGCATCCTCCATCTCGTGTAGGGGACAGCAATATCGGGAAGAATGGGACACATACACACACCTCTTGGAGAGCCATTCCAGCTCTCACACTTCTCCTGTTTTTTTAATAGAACAAAAACATTTAAAATCACCTTATATTCTCTGAGGGGTTCAGATTGCCATATATGTGGCTGATCCAGACCACTTCTAGGCCTGACTGAGCCCTTTCTCCCTCACCCCTCACCCCCCCCAAAAGAAGTGACTGACTGGAAGTCACTGCTAGTTTCTACACACACACACACACACACACACACACACACACACACACACACACACACACACACACACCTAAAGCTGGTCAGAGGACTCAGAAAATGGTGGGATTTTTTGATTGCCTTCCGGGAAGACATGGCAATCTTTTTTCACTAAAAATTGGATGGCAGGAATGTGGAGGTCTGCATGATGCACTCTGTTGATCCTAGTGGGTCACCCTCCTGCTTTCATCCAAATGATGTGGAAACTGCAGCATTAAAGCTCTTGCCTGGAACAATATAATCAGGGTCTTATTCAAATTTCACAATAGCTGGGTTTACTTACAAATACATTAAAGGTGAGACAAACAATCAAACAAAAAACACCTCCCAGATGTTAGAGGTCAACAAAAAAGGCACCGTAAGTGCCATTCAGAATGTTAATTCTATAACCTTAAAATGCATGGAATAGAATTTGCTTCCATGTCGTTTTGAAAACGACGTCCTCCAGATCTTGGCTGACACAAGTGAATTGTTGTGGTGTGCCTTCTTAATGCAGTGGACCCATGTTGACCACAGGAGGGAAGGATACAATGAAATGCTCTCTAGTGCCCCCTAGTGACCTATTTTGATATTGCGCACTGGAAATTTTTATGAAAACAGAGAAAGGGTCACCAAAGGCTACCTTTCTTGCAATGATGCCACTAATTTCAGAAAAGGACATAAAACTTCAGCAGCTCCTCTCAAAATAGGGGAAGGCACTCTGCTGTTTTGGTTTAGAGAGAGAAGATTGAGGAAGTGGAATATTCCTTCTGCCGTTTCCTAGGGAACAGCTTTATGGGCTTTATGTCACATCCGACCGGCATATATGGGATGGAAACAGGAAAAAAGGGGGTATAAATGTGCAACACGCATATGTGTACCATGCCATGTCTGCCTGTTTTATCTTCCTTTCAGTTTGGGAGGAACCATTTTAATGCTCAAATTAGGTGGGTATTTTTGCTCCCTCAAAGGTGACTTACTGGCGTATGGAATGAGAACCGTGTGCACACAGAAGGTTGGTCTTTGCTTAGTAATAAAAATTTTAGAACTACACAGCTGGAAGTGACCTTTTGGATCAATGACCCCAACCCCTGTTAAGGAGGCACTGTGGGGAATTGAACTCCCAGCCTCTGGCTCGGTAACCAGAGACCTAAGCCACTGAGTGGCAGCTATTTTGCAATCTGTTTTAACACTATGAATCCTTGCCCCATTTCCTACTGTGCTCGCAGTACATATTTCAAAGTCATTGCTATAGAATCCAGGGCAGTAACATAGGACTAGATGCAGGGGAGTGGTATCAGGAGACAGATATCTAGTCTTGTGCGCTCCCAGACACATCTGGTGGGGGCCACTGTGAGATACAGGAAGCTGGACTAGATGGGCCTTTGGCCTGATCCAGCATGGCTCTTCTTATGTTCTTATGTTCTTAATCAGAAGGTTTCAAGATCCTTTTTTCCTCCTTCAGGTCTTCTGTCTGACATTTTTCTGATGACAAGAGGAAACTTTCTCTAACCATTAGCGAGGTCACATTTAACTGAACATGGATGGATTGTGAGATATTTTCCTTTGGGACGGACCAATGTGATCAGTCCTGTCTCCAGCTAGGCACAACAATAACCCACTGCCACCTTTTATTTTCCCAGGCTTTCTCTAAGCTCATTCAAATCGCACTGAGCAATATTTCAGTGCCGCATAAATGTAAAGTTTATTGACAAAGCCTAATGTGTGCAATTACAGATTGCCTTTCTCAGTTGTTCATAGTTCCATCAGATGTTTTAAGTTTCTACAGTTACATGACTGACCTTTAATTGTAAAGAATATACTTCATACTACTATACATTATCTTTTCTAACCCCCCAAAGTTACGGAAAAGTGGGGATCATCTTATACACAGGTGTTTCTTATAGATGGGTGGGGAAATGTGGTATTTTACTCAAATGCGACCCTTAACTCCCTCTTAGTCTCTCTCTCATGTTCACATGTCATGTTCTGTCATGTTTTTCAGGCTCTTTCTTCTCCAGAGGCATAGCTAGGATTTTCAGTGCCTGGGGACAAAGTAAGGGCACTTTTATACAACCTCTAAAATCCGCCTTCAACTTAAATTCGGACCAGAGATCGTGGGGGTTTGTCCCTCTTCCTGTGTTCCGACTATTAAGTATTGGGTCCAAACAAACAGCATGCTACGAAAGATTCCTTTATTCCACAAGCGAGGTGCATGGCAAACACTCACATTCCATAAATACCCATAGCTCCGCCCCCCAATTCACCCCACGAGGCATTTCCTCATTACCAGGTCCACCTGGCTTCACTGCTGTAAGCCATGCTCTTAAAATAACACAATCTCTATACATTACACCCCTCCCCCCTAAAATAACATTGTACCCTGTTACAGTCATCGTCTTGCAAGTAACGGGGGGGTGCCCGTATTCGCTGAGATCGTCTCAGGCTGTTGTCCTCCATCTGTCCGTCCGGCTCCAATGGCTCCACTTCTCCTGCTCTTGATGTCTCAGCACGTTCCTCAGCATTTCTATACTCTTGTTGTGACATTGTTGATGGTTCTGTCATGGTCTGAGGCACCCTACTTACTCTATTAGGTGCAGTACCCACTGATATATCATCCTCCAATTCCTCTAATGCCTCCCCTGTGGCTACTGCCCTCCCAGACCACCTCTGTCACCACTGACCCACGTGACGTTGCCGCGCCCGGCTATCTGTTGTGGCTACTCGATAGGATAGTGGTCCTGTCACTCTATCCACCCTTGCTGGTATCCATTTAGGGCCCCCATTGTGCTTACGAGCATAACCCAATTTCCCCGGACGGAATACCCGCACATTCCCCCCTACTTGCTGTGAATCTCCTACTAACAAATCTGGGTGTAACCTATCCCGGACTGTAACTAGCCTTCTCTTCATCATCAACAACTCCTCTGGCCTACGTCCCGTTGTAGACTGGGGTGTAGCATGCTGTTGCAATGCCTTATTTCTCATACATTTATAACCAGCACAACTCTGCACCATTCCATTTGCCTTAAGGGGTGTCACCATAGATGTTTTCCATCGAGCATGTGGTACTGCCTCTAGGCCCCCCTGAGGTCCCTCAAACACTGATGCATGCTCCTTACATACAGCTGTTATGTCCACATTATTATTCTGTTGAATACCAGAAATATGAATACCCAATGGTTCAAACCACTCCAACCCCAGCAGGCTTGGCAAGTTCCCTTTTGCCACTACCACTCTTAAGGGCCCCCTAAAGTTCTTGTAGGCTACTTGCAAGGTACTCATTCCTATCACTGGAACTTGATTCCCCTGAAAATCTTTAAGTAACACATTACATGGCACAATTTTGTTCCTCCACCCCTTAGGACACAGTTGCTGGAGTCTCTGCTCTGCAATAACTGATAATGCAGAGCCCGTATCACCTCCATATCACACGGCCCCCCATAAATTCTTACAGTCACTCTAATCTTCGATTGAATTGCTGACTGTAAAGTCATCACAAAGCTTTCTCCAGAGTTGTTTAACGATTCAGCCACGTGTGAGGTAAGAGCATAACACTCGCCCCGCTGGTCCAACCTCCCCTTGTCTGCTCCAGCTGCTCGACTCCCCCTTCTGGGTGTCTCCCATTCTAGTGTAGTCCGGCAGACACGGGCCAGGTGTCCCAGCTGGGAACATCTATAGCATCTGGCCTTCAGAAAAGGACACACCTTTCTCTGATGAGGCCCCCCACACCCGGTGCAAACGTTGCCTGGTGGGGGCCTTGCTCTTTGAGTCCTCTGATGCCAAACTTGCATTACTCCTCCTCCCTCTTCTTCCGTACCCAGGCGCTGCTGATTAACACTCTCCAATTTGCAGGGCGGTGTGGCACTTACAGTCTCTCCCTGTCGGATTTCTCTTGTAAATTTCTGTGCAGCTTCTATGGCCAGAACCTCTTCATATGCAGATTTAAAAGTCAGGTCATTCCTTGTCAGCAAACTCCGTTGTGTTTTTTTCACATCTCAGACCACAGACCAGTCTATCTCGCAACGCCTCCTCAAGGTTTGCAAAGTTGCAATGCCTAGCAGTTTTTCGGAGAGATGTAACATACTCCGTTACTGACTCACCCTGCTCTTGGTTCCTATTATAGAATGCATGCCGGCAAGCAATCTCTGATGGCCGAGGAGCAAAATGCTCTCGTAGCTTGTCCTTAATGGTTTCAAACGTTACATTTTTCAATGGCGTCGGTGCACACAGTGCCCTCACTATTTCAAAGGCATGCAGTCCAGCCGAACTAAGGAACGTGGCCTTGACTGCCTCCGCTTCTGTTATCTCGTTAGCAACAAGATAAAACTCAAACCTTGATAAATAGGTTTCCCAGTCTGTCAGAGCCGGGTCGAAAGGCTCTAATTGTCCTTTTGCAGCCATTTCTTAACGCTCTTCTTCTCCCACGGCAGTTTGCAGGCGAGCAAAACAATCCCCCTCGTCGCCAGTATTAAGTATTGGGTCCAAACAAACAGCATGCTACGAAAGATTCCTTTATTCCACAAGCGAGGTGCATGGCAAACACTCACATCCCATAAATACCCATAGCTCCGCCCCCAATTCACCCCACGAGGCATTTCCTCATTACCAGGTCCACCTGGCTTCACTGCTGTAAGCCATGCTCTTAAAATAACACAATCTCTATACATTACACCGACCCCTCCGCACTCCATTGTGCCTGTCTGGGTGAAGGGAGGGAGAAAAAAAGGGAGAAAAAATGCAGGCTCTGCGGGGTGAAGCCGCCCCGAGCCACCCCGTAATGATTCCTGTCTCTTAAAGGGGCAGCAGGGACAAAAAAACAAACAGAAGGTGAGGGAGCCCGGCATTCACAGCTTTACAATGCGCATTGGAATATTTTTTACTTCCTGGAGGCCAGGTACTTGAAAAGTGCACTGGGACGTGCTTAGGTGGGCGTGGTCGTACTTAATTTTTTTTAAAGTCCGGAGCTGGTGGGAAAACAATTTTAAGCTCCGGATCTGGGAGCCCTTTGCCTCAGATTTTAGGGGTCGTGTAAAAGCGCCCTAAGTTTTTGTGCCCCCAATGGACAGGAAGGGGCTAAGGTGCCTTGTAGAAGGCAGCAGTGGTGGCCAGGGAGCCCTCCACACTGGCCCTGGGAGGTCACTTGCAACACACCTTGTGGCTCATGGATGGGGAGCTGTTAGGCACCTAATTTGGTGCCCCCAGATGCTGCACCCAGGGACAAATGTCCCCCCTTGCCCTCCATAGCTATGCCACTGTTCTTCTCCAATACAGTATATATCTCTCTCTGTCAACCTCTGATTGATTTGATTCCCATCTCTTCCAGAAGTTAACCAATCATAATTTGGACCAGTGTTCCTAGGTAGGTTTTATATATGCCATAGAATCCTCACAGGCCCTTTAGGTACTTTTAATTATTATTATTTGTGGGATTGATTTGCCTAAAATTGAGGGAAGCAGTAGCGGAGTGGGCTTGTAGATTTTGTTACTGCCTTCTCCCTTTGTTATTTAATAATTGGCGATTTTGTATGTCATTTAACAGAACAGAGATTCCGGGTTTTCAGGAAGTGATTTCAAGGACTGAGCAGGATGCAGTACTACTTTTTTTCTTAACCCCACAGCTCACGATGACCCAACAGCTGTAAGACCAAAATGAGTAACTGCCCACGTATATAAAGACTGCATCTTTATTTTATTTATTTATTTTATTTTATATAGCTTGTATGCCGCCCACTACCCAAAGGTCTCTGAGCACTTGGATTTCTTTGTCAGTAAACATTACTCAAAGCAAAGTGTTCTGTTTATATACCGCCCCATACCACTTCAAGTAGTCTCTGGGTGGTTTACAGTTTTTTAATTACAGTATGCAGGCTACACATTGCCCTCCCCCAGCAAGCCGGGTACTCATTTTACCGACCTCGGAAGGATAGAAGGCTGAGTCAACCATGAGTCTGCTACCTGGGATTGAACCCCAGGTCATGAGCACAGTTTTACCTGCAGTACAGGCATTTAACCCCTGCGTCACGGGGTTACATGCAAACTTTACTCAGCCAACTGAAGCCTATTTCATTTGTATGTCACACAAAACTATTTCTCCAGCACATCTATTCTCTGTGTAACATGCAGACAGAGAAAATATGTTTAAAAGTTCCTTTTTAAATCGGTGTGCCTGGATTCTTCTGGACTATAGCTTATGTGTTATTCTGTATGAAAAAATTATCTTGAATACTTCTGTTGATTCCTCTGGGGCCCTGCAACCAGACCCCCCCCCCACCACCACCACATGTGAGCAGATGTTAATGAAAGAATACCTGGGAGCCCGGATCCCATTTTCCCAGGACAAACATTTTCCAGGCCCCATTCAATAACACAGCAGTAACCACCCTCTTCCTGCCTTCCCTCGCCAACTACCAAATGATCTTATGGAAAGGAAATCAGTACATTAAATATACCCACAGCGGTGCCATTATGCCCATCAATTTTTTTTCCGGGGGATGGGGGAAGACAGATTCATAAGACATGCTTCCTGACTTCCAACTGCAGTCCTCTTTAGAAGGATCTCTTTTGTTATTGGTATGTCAGGAAAAGTCATATGGAATGTTTGTGTGTGTGTGTGTGTGTGTGTGTGTGTGTGTGTGTGTGTTGTGTCGTTACAGTCATGACCGACTCTTAGTGACTCCATGTCCATGGGTTTTTCTTGGCAGGAATACTGGATTGGTTTGCCAGTTCCTACCCCAGGTGCCTACAGCACTCGGTATTCCCTGGTGGTCTCCCAACCAGGTAACTAACCAGGGCCATCCCTGCTTAGCTTCTGAAATCAGGAGAAATCGGACGCGCTTAGGCAAAATGCAAAGAACTCTGAACTGGTGAAAGAAAAAGCTACTGCCAAAATTGCTTCAAAAACACATCTACAGGTTCTCACTTTTAGCAGTTTCGTTGGCCAGTAGATAGTACAATCTAGACTCAGATATAGACTGACATGGGTTTGGAAGTGTCAGAAATGACTTGTGTTGCTGCTGCCACCAGAGATGGGCACAAATCGCCAGTTTGGTGGTTTGTGTCAGTTCAGCCAATGACTAAACAGGTGTTCTGTGGTTTGGTGCCCCGCTCCCTCTGGTGGGCACCCACTCAGAAGAAGCACCCCAGCTTCCTTGTCTTGCATCCTCGGGATGCTGCCTCTGAGTGAGTGTTTGCTGGAGAGAGCGGGACACCAAACACAACCATCCACCCAATCTGTATGAGTCACCAAACTGGTGGTTCATATTACCCATACCCAGCCACTGCCCTTATGCCAATGTAATCCTTGTATTGGCTGACATCAGATCCACTAAAATGAATGGATCATAAGAACTTAAGAAGAGCCATGCTGGATCAGGCCAAAGGCCCATGTAGTCCAGCTTTCTGTATCTCACAGTGGCCCCACCAGATGTGTCTGGGAGCGCACAAGACTAGATATCTGTCTCTTGATACCGTTCCCCTGCATCTGGTCCTTGAAGTACCCCAGTTTTAAGCCTGGAGATTACACATCTCCATCATGGTTTGTAAACTGTGATGGACTTTTCCTGCAGGAATCTGTCCAATGCCCTTTTGAAGGCATCCAGGCCAGATGCCATCCCCACCTCCTGTGGCAGGGAGTTCCACAGACTAACAACACGTTGGGTAAAAAAAGTATTTTCTTTTGTCTGTTCTCAACCTCAATCTCCCAACCCTCAGTTTGAGTGGATGTCCCCTAGTTCTGGTATTTTGTGAGAAGGAGAAGAGCGTCCTTCTATCCACTTGACTCATGCCCTGCATTATTTTGTACGTCTCAATCATATCCCCCCCTCAGGCACCTTTTTTCCAGACTAAAGAGCCCCAAATGTTTTAGCCTTTCCACATAACTGCTGTGCTAGCTGGGATTGATTGCCAGATGAGTCCAAAATGTGAGGAAGGCGGGAGGAGCGGGGGAAGAGCTGAATTGTGCCTTATCTAAAACTCTCTAGGGTACTATTTTGGCACAAGGTAAGGATGAGATCAAGGAAGTTCTAATTCATTTCCAGCACCTAAGGACGGAGAGGGCTTCGCTTCAACACAACCTCAGTGGCTCAACCAGCCCCAAGCCATCTTGGCTAGTTAGGATTGCTCCCTAAGCCAGCAGTGGAGGACCTGTTTTCTAGGAAGGGCCACTGGCTAAAAGGATATTGTCACAGAACTGAAGACTCAGAGATTATCTCAAGGATTAGTTGGTTCAACCAACCACCAATACTGCAAATGCATGGCTGGAGGACCCTTAACCGATGACTGGCCATCCTCTCACAGTTTTCCACTTTCCATCTCAGCCTGTGTGCTTGATGGCCTGACCCATGGAGTCACCAAGATCTTCTGCTTTGCCAGAAAACACTGGCCCATGTTTGCTCTCTTCCACTTTGTATGGGTGTTACAGGAGGCAGAGAGGTTGAGGAAAACAGAGCTGCAACCAACCAAGCACAGAAGCTGAGGTCCAAAGCTGAAAACTACAAGGGTAAGGTCTAGGTCAGTGGTTCTCAACCTGTGGGTTCCCAGATGTTCCTGGACTGCAACTCCCAGAAATCCTTTCCAACACAGTGGGTGGTGCAGGCTTCTGGGAGTTGCAGTCCAGGAACATCTGGGGACCTACAGGTTGAGAATCACTGGTCTAGAAGCTTGATGCAGACTGTAATGTACAGAATCACATGGGAGGACTTCACAAAAGGAAGGAAGAAAGAACGAAAGAAAGAAAGAAAGAAAGATCACGTTCTACCTCTAAACAAACAAGAGAATTGTGGAGTGAAAATGATCTAACAACCTCAGTGACCGTAACTTTAAATTACAAACTAGACATGGGCACGACCAGAAAAAATGATGTTTCGAGTTTTTGTTTGTCGGAATGGGTCCATTTCGGGTCGTTTCCGTTTGTCGCGAAATTTTTCAAAAATTTGTCATTTCCGTTTGTCGTTTGTCGTTTCCACCGCGATTTAGCGCGATTTGACTTCCCAGAGCATAGGGGCGTCCTGCAATCAGGGCCGGTGCTAGGTGTTTTTGCGCCCTAGGCAGCGGGCGGGGTGGGGGGGGGGGCGGGAAGGTGCGGGGGGCGGCGGTGGCAAGGGGCATGGGCGGGCGGCGGCCGCGGGCGGGCAAGTGGGCAGGCGGAGGCGCGGGCTGCAGGCGGGTGGCGGCGCGGGCGGACGGGCGAGTGGGCAGTTAGGATATCACTTAGGATTAGAGATGGGCACGACTTGAAAAAAAATTTTTTCGAGTTGTCGTTAGTCGGGCCAGTTCCGTTTTGGGTCGTTTCCGTTTTTTGTGAAAATTCGCAAAAATTAGTCGGTTCGTTTTTTCGTTTTCGTTAGTACTGGTTTTTTGGGGGGGTAGCGGGCTCCTGGAGGCACCTCTGTGGGGTGGGTGCCTCCTCTGGCCCGCTATAAAGGGAAAGCGGGCTCCTGGAGGCACCCGTGGGTGCCTCCTATCCTCACCCACTAGGAAGGGGAAGCAGGCTCCAAGAGACCCCTCAACATGGGGGTCTCCCCTCCTCACCTGCTGCTGCAAAATGGTATGCAATAGCCATATGGATATGCATACCAGTTGCAGACCGTGAGACCAGTGAACCCGCCAGAGGCATAGGGTGATGCCTAAGGCTCTCGCACCGCCATGTCTCACAAAGAAGGGAATCGTACTTGCGTGTAGTGCAATGCAAGTAGATCTGGCTTAGGGTTAAGGTGGGTTAGTCCAAGGGCTAGGGTTAGGCTAGTGACGGGTAAGGTTACGGTGGGCTAGTGGGTTGCACCTCTGGGTGCCTCTCTGACCCACTAAGAAGACAGTCTGTGACGTATGGGTAAGGAGTCAAGGATTAGGGTTAGGGTTAGCGGGCTAGGGCAGGTTTTAGGGGGCTTTTTGGCACATCCCAGAAGGCTCCATGGCCAAGTGGCCATGCGATTGGTGGGATGGCTCCAAAAATTTGCATGGTCGTCCACTCCCACATGGCTGGCCACTCGGCCAGCCCATCATTGCGCAGGTGTAAATAAAATAAAATAAAATAAAATCAATGGGGGACAGAGGAGGAAAGGAGAGACATTTTGTTGCAAGAAAAAACCCACTGCTACTGTGAAAAATCTGGCAGTTTATAAATTTTCGCGTGTTTCTGTTGTGCTTGTGTGTTTTTGGACCACGATTTCAAAAACAATATTGCGCTCGCCGCCCCATTTTGGATCCCCCGCCCGCACCGCATGGCATGGCGAGTCTGGCTGCCCAGGACGGGGGGGAGGCGGGACCCCCCTCCAGAAACCACCCCTCCGGTAGGTGCCCTGCGCCCTTAGTCAAGCAGGCATTTTTCCGCCTGCTTTTTTGGCCCGGGAATGGGTGGGGGGAGAGTTTAAAAGTTTTTTCCTGTGCCGTCCGTGCCGCTTGCTTGCACTTAATTGCGGCGGCCGGCGGCAAGACTGGGCTTTTTGCTGGCTGCGAGCCTGCGGCGAGTCCCACCAGAGCAGCCCAGGATGGGGGATGGGGGGGAGGCCGGGGACCTCCAGAAACAACCCCTCTGGTAGGTGCCCTGAGGCACGGCAGGCATTTTTCCGCCTGCTTTTTGGCCGGGAACCGGGTTTTTTTAACTTTTAAAAACTTTTTTTCTGTGCCGCGTGGCATCGCGCGATCGCGCAATGCAAGGAACGAGCACGACAAATCAGACCAAAATTGTTCGTTCGTCGGTTCGAGCTCGAAGACTGGCAGAGTAATTCCCGTTACCGTTTCCGTAGAGTAACGGAACCGAGTAACGGAAACAGAAACGGGAATACCGCTAAGTCGTGCCTATCTCTACTTAGGATAGAGGTTCTGTTTTTGGCTTGCACCCCAAATGTGTGTGTGTGTGTGCAAGCAAATTGAAGTTGGGAAAATAGAAAATAAATGGTAGTATATAATATATTTTTAAAATAAATCCACACCTCCCACTCCCAGTCGAACCTCCCCCTTTATCCAATATCAGAAAAAAATCCTCAAACTGCCAGAGATTAGAGATGGGCACGACTTGAAAAAAAAATTTTTCGAGTTGTCGTTAGTCGGGCCGGTTCTGTTTCGGGTCGTTTCCGTTTTTCGCGAAATCAAAGGGGAATCAGGGAATCAAAGAAATTATTTTCTAAATTCAATTCCCTCCCTGCCTGCCTAACTTAAATCCTAAAGCCTCCAGCCTCCCTCCTCAATCTCGATCGGATCACACCAGCACCAGCAGCCAGCCCTCCTCTCTCAACCACATCCATACACCGACCCGACTGCGATTTCTGGAAGGTGCCTCGGCTTTTTATGCCCTCCGAGACATCCAGAAGTGTCAGTCAAAAACCTGGCAATGCCATTGGTCGAATGGTTCAAAAAATTTGCATAGTCCCATCCCATGCCCAGCCCAAATGGGCAGGTCTAAAAAAAATAAAAAATAAAATAAAATAAAATAAAATCAATACGATATTTTATTGCTATAAAAAACCCACTGCTGCTACTATAAAAATTCAGGCATTTAAAATAAATAAATTTCACATGTTTCTGTGGTGATTTGGTGTGTTTTTTTACCACGATTTCAAAAGAAAAATTGTGGTCGCCATTTTGGATTCCCCCCCCCCACCGCATGGCATGCAGCGAGAGACAGACGACGAGGATAACCCTCCCCCAGCCTGGTGCAAGCAGCCCAGGACAGGAGAAGAGGGGGGGAAAGGCCGGGGACCCCCCAGAAACCACCCCTCTGGTAGGTGGCAAAGCCTCAGGCAGGCATATTTTCGCCTGCTTTTTTGGCCGGGAGTCGGGGTTTTTTTAAAAACTTTTTTAAACTTTTTCTGTGCTTCGCATCGCGCGATCGCCGCGATGCCACAAACAGAAATGAAAAACCCAACCAAATTTTTCTTTTTTCGGTTCGAGTTTGAGTTCTGACAGCTTAATTATCGTTACCGTTTCCATTACGTAACGGAAACGATAACCGAAAATGGAAACGACAATTTCGCCGAGTCATGCCCATGTCTATTACAAACCTCTGTGTACCTTTGGCAGTAGTTATTTAGCTAATGACAATGCATATTTATTAGCCTCCTCAAATGATCCTTTGTTTATTTTGTTTTTAAATGTCCTAATCCTTTGGATCCAAGGTATGGATTGTTGTGAATTTTCCTATTACAGTGGAACCTTGACTTACCTGCTGCTTGACGTACATCATATTTGACTTGCTGCAAGAAGGGGCCTGTTTGACTTGAGTCGCAGGCTTTGACTTACAGCTCGGAGCCCCGGCACAAGGCCCCGGAATCGGGCAGCAGCCATGACCCAGCATCGTGGCTGCTGCTTCCAAACTGCTCCTGCCTTCTTCCCCTCCTCTGGCAGCGGCGGCTTTGGCGAGGCCAGCTCAGAGCACCTGGAGCTGGTCCTCGGCTTTCTTGAAGCTGCCGCTGCCGCCGGAGGAGAAGAAGGGCTGGGGGCTCAGGGCTGGCCTCGCTGGTTAGACAGTTGGCTCAGTCTTGTAAAAAATCTGGCTGCAGAAGTCTGGTCCACAATGGAAGCATTTTAGTTGGGGAGCTGTACAGTTGTGGGACTATAATGGTAAGCATAGGGTTGTTCAGAACTTGGAACGTCAGGTTAAAAATCAGTAAACTTAAATGTTAGACCTTGTTGCTATGAACATTAAAAAGTGGAGGCATATAACTTGTGGACTATAATTCCACTGCCTCCTCCTCTCTTTGAAGAGACATTTCATTTACATCCCTGGAAGGAATCTCCTATCCCAGTCAAATTTGTGTTAAATTGCTGTTTTCGGGGGTCTTTTTCATCATCTGGAATGGATTAATCCACTTTCCCATTACTTTCTATGGGAAAAGTTTGTTTGACTTAAGGCATGTTTGACTTACGTCTAGACTTCTGGAACGGATTAATGATGTAAGTCAAGGTTCCACTGTATGTGTTTACCATCCTTGCAATAGGTCAGAATGTATGGGGCCCACCTCAGCTTTATTTCCATGCCTATCAGATCCTTTTCAGGTGTCCACTTCCTGAAGAAAACAAACATGGCAGCTGCCAAATGTACTGCACAAGCTGCCAAGGAAATAACCACCACACCCCAGATGATCTGGGTGCAAGATGGCTAGAATTTGTCTAGTAGCTTTTCCTAACTGTAATAAATTACACATCGGTAGCATCTGAATTGAGCCGTTTATAAGATCAACCTCAGCCCTTGCAAAATGGCTGTGTGCGCAGGGTGAAGAGTGTGCAAAAACATTTGAAAACATTTTCATTTCTGCAGAACTGCAGGAGGCACCATGATAAGGAGCATGGGGTTTTCACGCAAGCTCAGTCTTTGGGCATGAGCTATACCAATGTTGCTAGTTACACCTGCAGAGCACATAAGAATATAAGAAACTGCCTTCTGCTGGGTGAGAGCCTTGGTCTCACTAGACCAGTGGTTCTCAACCTGTGGGTCCCCAGATGTTCCTAGACTGCAACTCCCAGAAATCCTGGCCAGCTCAGCTAGTGAAGACTTCTGGGAGTTGCAGTCCAGGAACATCTGGGGACCCACAGGTTGAGAACCACTGTGGTAAACTAATATCACAAGCTCAAGCTGGCTGCTGGTCTTCAAAGTTTCAGGAAGAATTCCTTCAGTAAACCAACCAGAACAGTGCTTGCATTTAATGGGACAGTATAAAAATCTAATCTAATCTAATCTAACCTAATCTAATCAATAAATAACCTGCCCTACCTGGAGATCTAAATTGCTGAAGACATGCAACATACAAATCAAAGATTCTTTTTGTGAAATCTATCATAAAAATCACCTAATTGTAGTCCCGGCCTTAGTAATTCCTAGGTTTTAAGAGAGGAACTTTAGAACTGACAAGGGAGTAGTTTGAAAAATTCCGCTCCAGATACCTAAAAAATGCTGGAAAATATCATTTATTGATTGAGTAACAAAGGAATCTTTATCCTTCTGGGGAGAAAAAAATGTAAATCTGTTCTTACTGGTCTCTCAACTTGGTTCTATCCTCCTTAGAAAAGTGTAGCATGTTACAAGTAGCAATATTGCGCATAACATATTACTTCCGAGCTATGAGGTCATGTGACCCTTGGCCGCCAATGCTTTCAGCTTCCTCAGCGACAGCTAGAGGTCAAACCTATGGGAAAGTCCCTGGGAATTTTCATTGGTGAAGTAATTGCTTCCAAGGGCCCAAGAGGGGGTGGTGTGTGATAGGATTCGCAGGCAGGAGTTGGGACATCCTTAAAGCAAGTTCAAAGCCCGCCAAGGGAGAGATGGAGACCCTTCAATAATTCAAGAGCAGCATTTTGTAGTGCACTGACCCCCATAAGCACGGCACATCATTCACTCTGATAGCGCTTAACCCTGCACCCCCACTATAATCCAGCCTTTCGCAGGGCTCCCCGTCCCAACCACGATGGCGTTAATGTCCTTTTACGAGAGTTAACCGAACGAAAAGCACCCACAGCATCTCGACTGCATTTTTTAAAAGCATCATCTACTTAATCACTTGAAGATGCAGAAGGGAGGGAGAGAGAGAGAGAGTTGTGTCACAAATTAGTTCCAAGAAAACAATTACAGTGATTTAAGCGAGCAGTCGTGGAAATGGCTGTTGAGCTCCTTTGATAACTATCTTGTTATTAAGAAGAAAGCTTTAGGTTCTGCCCATGTCACCAAGAAGGAAGACTTTACCTGCCAAACATGAAATATCAGTACTTTATAATCTTGATGTTAAACATGGTTCCCCCCCCCACTTAAAATATGTCCCATTTCCAGTGTTTGGCATAGCTATCATTTTGAAATATGGGTGTTTGTCACCGGAGTCACTAGGAGGGCTGGGCAAGATCAACTGAAATCTGAATTGCTGTCCAGATTTGCCTGTTGGATGAAAGCCGGTTTGTCGGAAATCAAATCAAAGCTGAGGGATAGAGCAATGCGAATCCATATGTTGATTCAGAATCAATGCACAAATCAAATTGGATGGGAGAACACATCAGTTAAGTCTTTGGTTTTAAAAGCAATACAGTGGAACCTTGACTTACATGCTGCTTGACTTGCATCATATTTGACTTGCATCAAGAAGGGGCCTGTTTGACTTGAGTCGCAAGCTTTGACTTACATCTCGGAGCCCCGGCGCAAGGCACTGGAATCGGGTGGCAGCCACGACCCAGCATCGCACCTGCCGCCTCCAAACTACTCCTGCCTTCTTCCTCTCCTCCGGCAGCGGCGGCTTCGGCGAGGCCAGCTCAGAGCACCTGGAGCAGGTCCTCGGCCTCACCAAATCCGCCGCTGCTGCCGGAGGAGAAGAAGGGCCGGGAGCTCGGGGCTGGCCTCGCTGGTTAGACAGTCGGCTCAGTCTTGTAAAAAACCTGGCTGCAGAAGTCTGGTCCACAATGGAACCATTTTAGTTGGGGAGCTGTACAGTTGTGGGACTCTAATGGTAAGCATAGAGTTGTTCAGAACTTGGAGCATCAGGTTAAAAATCAGTAAAACTTAAATGTTAGACATTGTTGCTATGAACATTAAAAAGTGGAGGCGTATAACTTGTGGACTATAATTCCACTGCCTCTTCCTCTCTTTGAAGAGACATTTCATTTACATCCCCAGAAGGAATCTCCTATTCCAGTCAAATTTGTGTTAAATTGCTGTTTTCGGGGGTCTTTTTCATCATCTGGAACGGATTAATCCACTTTCCCATTACTTTCTTTGGGAAAAGTTCGTTTGACTTAAGTCATGTTTGACTTAAGTCTAGACCTCTGGAACGGAATAATGACGTAAGTCAAGGTTCCACTGTATATGTAAGTGCCCCCCCCCATAAAGTCCTGAAGCTGGCTATCTGAACTTTGTCAACTCTGCTCCTCTGCTTTGGGTCTATCATAGCCCAAAATATCATGTACAAAAGAGAAGGAAGGAAGGAAGGAAAGAAGGAAGGAAGGAAGGAAGGAAGGAAGGAAGGAAGGAAGGAGAGAGGGAGGGAGGGAGGAAAGCTCTTTTCTATATCCTCTGCAAGTCAATATATTTGTGACTAGAGATGGGCATGAATCGAAAAAGTGGCATTTTCTTTTGTTTCGTTTTGTTAAGGAGTTTGGTTTGTTTCATTTTGTTTTTTGTGAATTTTTGTGGAAAAATTCATTTTGTTGTTTTGTTAATTCGTTATTTGTTTTTACCCACTTTTTTTCCCAGCACCCAATGCGCAGCCTCCTTCCTATCACCCCTCCCGATTCGTTTCGTGCCCATCTCTATTTGTGACCCTTATTTATGAGCCAACTTCGATATAAGACACAAATTGAATTTGTCAAGGGGCAAATTGCTCTGAATTGAAGTAGGATTCATTCAGAAGCCTTGATTCCCTGATGCCGCCTATGTTGTGCCCAAAAGATGTAGGGAAACCTAGATGCAATTGAAGCTGTTTGGTCTGATGCTGACAGGGCAATGAATCCAGATGGTGGGAACTATCCAAGGTGCTGAACCCTATGCCCATTTTAGGTTCAGCAGCTGGAATAGTTCCTTTTAGAGATGGGCACAAAATGAATTTTTGTTTCATTTTTTTGTTTTTCATTTCATTTCAGAATGAAATGAAAAACAAACTGATTTTTAAAGAAAAACAAAATGAAAACAAATTGGAAATTTTCGGTTTGTTTCATTTTGTTTTTTCATTCCCCCCCCCACCACCAATGCATCTGATTGGGTGGGAAGCGTGGGGTTTTTAAAATGTCTTTAAGCCACCAAAGCAAGCAGTGGTGGCCATCGCTGCTTGATTCGGTGGCTCAAAGACAGTTTAAAAACCCTGTGCTTTCCCCCACAACGTGCCCGATTTTGGGGGGGGGACAGGGTTTTTAAACTGTCTTTTAGGGCCTTTTTACACGACCCCTAAGACATAAAAATCAGACATAAAAATCCTTGATTTTCGAAGGGCAAACTTCCCTCAGATGAGGAAACTAGTTAGAAAGAAATTGAAGGGGAAGGTTGGAAGGATCCAATCTCTTCAGAGTGCATGGAACCTGTTTAAAACAACGGTAACAGAGGCCAGCACAAGTGCATACCACAAAGAAAGAAGAGCTCATTTAAGTCCAAGACGGCACCAGCATGGTTAACGAGTGGAGTTAGAGAGGCTCTAAAGCGCAAGGAGAGGTCCTTCTGTAAATGGAAATCCTCCACAAATGAGGAAAATAAAAAGGAACACAAACTCTGGCAAAAGAAATGTAAGAAGATGATAAGAGAGGCAAAGAAAGATTTTGAGGAACGCATGGCTAGCAATATAAAGGGTAATAATAAAAGCTTCTTTAAATATGTTAGAAGTAGAAAACCTGCCAGAGAACCAGTTGGCCCTCTGGATGGTGAGGGAGGAAAAGGGGAGATTAAGGAGGACTTGGAAATTGCAGAGAAATTAAATGAGTTCTTTGCATCTGTCTTCACGACAGAAGACCTTGAGCAGATTCCGCTGCCTTCTTGACTAAAGAATTAAATCAAATACAGGTTAAAAGAGAAGATGTTTTAGGACTAATTGATAAATTGAAGATTAACAAGTTCCCGGGCCCAGATGGCATCCACCCAAGGGTTATTAGGGAACTGAGAAATGAAATTGCAGATCTCTTAACGGTAATATGCAACTTGTCTCTTAAAACAGCCACAGTGCCGGGGGACTGGAGGATAGCAGATGTCACACCAATTTTTAAAAAAGGAAGGAGGGGGGACCCGGAAAACTACAGGCCAGTTAGCCTTACATCTGTCCCAGGGAAGATGGTGGAAAGCCTCATCCAAGAGAAAATCTTAAAACACATAGAAGAACAAACTTTGCTGAGAGAAAATCAGCATGGCTTCTGCAAGGGTAAGTCTTGTCTGACAAATCTTGTAGAATTTTTTGAAAAGATCAGCAGGCATGTAGATTTTGGTGAACCGGTGGATATAGTCTATCTGGATTTTCAAAAGGCCTTTGACACAGTCCCTCACCAGAGGCTGCTGAGAAAATTGCACCGTCAGGGGATAAGAGGGCAGGTCCTCTTATGGACTGAGAACTGGTTGAGATCCAGGAAACAAAGAGTAGGTGTCAATGGGAAATTTTCACAATGGAGAGAGGTGAAAAGCGGTGTGCCCCAGGGCTCTGTCCTGGGACCGGTGCTTTTCAATCTGTTCATAAATGACCTGGAGACAGGGATAAGCAGTGAGGTGGCCAAGTTTGCAGATGACACAAAACTTTTCCGTGTGGTAAAAACCAGAGAAGATTGTGAAGAGCTCCAGAAGGATCTCTCCAAACTGGGGGAATGGGCTACGAAATGGCAAATGCGTTTTAATGTAGCCAAATGTAAAGTAAGGCATTTTGGGGCGAAAAATCAAAACTTTATCTATCAACTCATGGGCTCTGAGTTATCCGTGACAGATCAGGAAAGAGATCTTGGTGTGTTGGTGGACAGCTCCATGAAGGTGTCTACCCAATGTGTGGCAGCAGTGAAGAAGGCCAATTCCATGCTAGGGATTATCAAAAAGGGGATTGAAAATAAAACAGCCAACATTATAATGCCATTATACAAAACAATAGTAAGGCCGCATCTGGAGTATTGTGTACAATTCTGGTCACCGCATCTCAAGAAAGACATAGTGGAACTGGAAAAGGTGCAGAAGAGAGCGACCAAAATGATTACTGGGCTGGGACACCTCCCTTATGAGGAAAGGCTAAAACATTTGGGGCTCTTTAGTCTGGAAAAAAGGTGCCTGAGGGGGATATGATTGAGACGTACAAAATAATGCAGGACATGAGTAAAGTGGATAGAGGGAAGCTCTTTTCCCTCTCACAAAATACCAGAACTAGGGGACATGCACTCAAATTGAGGGCTGGGAGAGTAAGAACAGACAAAAGAAAATATTTTTTCACCCAGCGCGTTGTTAGTCTATGGAACTCCCTGCCACAGGATGTGGTGATGACATCTGGCTTGGATGCCTTCAAAAGGGGATTGGACAGATTCCTGGAGGAAAAGTCCATCACAGGTTACAAACCATGATGGAGATGTGTAATCTCCAGACTTAAAACCAGGGTACTTCAAGGGCCAGATGCAGGGGAGTGGTATCAGGAGACAGATATCTAGTCTCATGCCCTTCCAAAAGCATCTGGCGGAGCCACTGTGAGATACAAGAAGCTGGACTAGATGGGCCTTTGGCCTGATCCAGCATGGCTCTTCTTATGTTCTTATGTTCTTATCCGCTGGTCCCTTAAATTCGGACCAGAGATCTTGAGGTTTTGTCGCGCTTCCTTCCTCCCCACCACTCCGCACTTCCTTGATCCTGTCTGCGTGAGGGGAGGGAGGGAAAAAAAGCCTTTAAAAGGGACAAAAGAATAAAGCCTTACCTCCAGTGCAGGTGGAAGTTGCTCCGAGCGCTGGTTATTTCCTGGTTCCTCTTAAAGGGGCGGGAGGCAAAAAAAAAAAACCAACAAAAAGAAGCGAGGAGAGCCTGGCACTCTCCGCATCAAAATTTTTCACTTTCCCAGAGCAGGTACAAGAAAAGTGTGCTGGGACGTGCTAAAGTGGGCGTGATCGCACTTAATTTTCTGTTAGCTCTGGAGCTGGTGGGGAAACATTTTTAAGCTCCGGAGCTGGGAGCCATTTGCAGCGGAGCTTAGGGGTCGTGTATAAACGCCCTTAGCTACCAAAGCAAGCTGTGATGGCTGCAGTCACCGCTTGCTTCGGTGGCTCAAAGACAGTTTGAAAACCCCACGCCTTCCTCCCCCCCCCCCAACATGCTTGATTGAGGGGGGAAATGAATAACAAATAAAATAAAAAATGAAACAAATTAAAAAAAATTTTATAAATGAAATGAAATGAAATGAGAACAAACGAAATGAAAAAACAAAACAAAATTCTATTTTAGCATTTCGTGCCCATCTCTAGTTCCTTTTTAACATCTGAACTAAAACACCAAGGGGATCCACAGCCTCCATTGCCCAGGCTGTCTCTGAACCTTCTGTAGATGGATAAAGAAATACATTGGGGAAAATAACCTTTTGGACTCCCAACTTCCAGAGCCTCAGAAGTGGCCACACTAGTTGAGGGTTCTGGAAACTGTAGACCAAGAACAATAACTTTTTTCACATTCTGCCTTTCCGGAAATAACACCAAACTGGGTCGCCCTATACTTCCAAGGTGAGTGGCTGCCCATTCCTCCAGGAGCTGGCAGAAGAAAACAATTCTGTCTTGAAAGAGTGTGACCAGTTTCAATTGTGTTTCCAAGATACAGTGGTGAAAAGAATGAGTAATAGGTTTGTTTGTTTGTTTGTTTGTTTGTTTGTTTGTTTGTTTGTTTGTTTGTTTGTTTGTTTGTTTGTTTGTTTGTTTGTTTGGATGGATGGATGGATGGATGGGTGGATGGATGGATGGATGGATGGATGGATGGATGGGTGGATGGGTGGGTGGGTGGGTGGATGGATTTGGGTTGGATGGATTGGATGGGTGGATGGATGGATGGATGGATGGATGGATGGATGGATGGATGGATGGGTGGATGGGTGGGTGGGTGGATGGATGGATGGGTGGGTGGATGGATGGATGGATGGGTGGATGGATGGATGGATGGGTGGGTGGGTGGATGGGTGGGTGGGTGGATGGATGGATGGGTGGATGGATGGATGGGTGGATGGATGGATGGATGGATGGTTGGATGGGTGGTTGGTGGGTGGTGGAGGTAGGTAGGTATGGTGGTGGGTGGGTGGATGGATGGGATGGTGGATGGATGGATGGTTGGTTGGTTGGTTGGTAGGTAGGTAGGTTTTAAAATATTTTTATCCCACCTTTCTCCCTAAAAAGAACCCAAGGTGGCTTAAATTATTAAAACGATGACATTCAAGAGCTGAAACAGAAGGTATACAAATATTTTAAAAAAAAATAAACAAGTATTATATTAAAATGGTAAATAAAACTGATACTAAAACCCACTAAAAACAAGAGAGCACAACAAGGCGTTTTAAAAAATGTCTCAGACCACCTAAGGAAAACCTTGTTCGAAGAGAAAGGTCTTTGCCTGCTTACAGAAGGACAGCAAAGAAGTGGCCGGCCTCCCATTAGAGGAAGTTCCAGAGTCCAGGAGCAGCAACAGAGAAGGACACTGGTGGTGGGACTGAGAGAAAGGCCTATCCTGGTTATCTTAAACCCTGGGCATGTCCATAGAGGGAGATGCAGTCTTTTAGATAGTTTGTACCCAAGGGTTACTTACAGATCTGTTTATCCTAAATCAGGGGTCCTCAAAGTTTTTAAACAACGGGCTGGTCCACCACCACCCAGAAACCACTGGGGGCCGGAAAACAGTCCCAAAAAAAAGGCTGACATAGAAAAAAGGGGGAGGGAGGGACAAGTAGGTGGAGCCCCCCACAATTGGCCATGATCATTGGCTTGCTCGCAAAGCAGGGGGTAGGTGGGGGTGGGGTTGCAATTGGTCCCGGGGGCCGGATTCAGGACCTTGGGGGGCCGCATCCGGCCCCGGGGCCTTAGGTTAAGGACCCCTGTCCTAAATGAAGTGAGTATTATGGGGGTGGGGTCAGGTTGGAATTGGGTGGTAATGAATTTATTAAACATGTAGACACAGGGAGACACCTACTCTTTTCTTTCCTAATCTCATTTTGCCTTTTCCCGCCTTCTGGCCATTTGTTTGCATTTATGAACGACACAAATTACCCTAACATTTGTGCACACTTCATCAGCATGTTTCTTCCTTGAGGCAATTGATAGCCTTAATTAATGAACTGAGCACTACACAATAAGGTGAAGGCAC
The DNA here is from genome assembly GCA_037367245.1 of Phrynocephalus guinanensis. Lineage (NCBI taxonomy): Eukaryota > Metazoa > Chordata > Lepidosauria > Squamata > Agamidae > Phrynocephalus > Phrynocephalus guinanensis. Next base: position 113,228,068 of record CM074738.1, read on the forward strand.
AACACCAACTTTAGAGTTGGCCGATCCTCGGACTTTTCTTTGCCACAAGGGGGTCTGCAGCTGACAGCCTCCAAGTCTCAGCCTACCCACTGATAAAAGCCACCAAAGCCCCAACCCTATGAAAAATGCCAAAGGGGCGCAGAGAAAATGCCATCTTTTGTGACACCCAGTTGAGACAGTCATCTAAACCTCATTGTCTTTCCAATATGATCCTTGAGGAATAGGAATTGATTAACTGTATCATCAAACTGGAAAACAATCTGCAATTTCCCCTGAAATGAATGACATAAAAAGGTTTGGGATATAGCTAATCATGACAAGCTAAAAGGTAATGTTAAAGTGAAGAAGGAGTTGACATGTCAGAATATATTTATCGATATATGGGGATAATGTCGTGATTATGAATTAATAAGATGGAAGAAACTTGCACCTTCTCAAGGGTCATTGTAATTTTGGAAAGGAGAAAAAGGGGTTTAACTCCCAAATGGACTCAGCAGAGAGGACCATGATTTGTATAATTTTTTTCTATGTGTTATTGGGGTTTTTTTGTTTCTATGATTTTGTTTCATTAAAAAAAAATTTAAAAATAAAAATAAATAGCTTGTTTTAATTATTGCCATTAATATGTGCCATCAAGTGGATTCCACCTTGCGACGACCCTCCCAGGTTTTTAAAATACAAAGCACAGTGGACCCTTGTATAACAAGTGGTTTGTATAACATAAAATTTGTACAACATAAAAAATTCTGGAGATAGGGGAAATTTGCTTAACAGAATCGCCTATGGGGCAAATCTGTACAACATAAAAATGGGATCACTCTGTTTTCAATGCATTCCTATGGAAATTTGTATAAAGGAAAATTTGCTTAACATAATTTCATTTGGAATGAATTAATTCCTTTATACAAGGTACCACTGTACTCTGAAGCAGCTTACCGGTCCTTCCTTTTGGTGGCACACGGGGCCACGCACCTTAATCTAGGCCACACAGGGGGCAGTGAATACAAGTCATCATCCACATGTGCTCTCGAGGTGATCTCAGCCAGCTCCACATTTAGGTACAACTGAGATTTCAAATAAATAAATAAATAAAAATACCCCAAGAAGGGACAAAAAAAAAGCACAGGATGTCATGAGTTTTGTCACTTTTGGAACTGAGACAAAGCTTAAACCATATGGATGGAGGCAGCAATATTGGGAACATTACTGCTGGATTACCCGGTAAGGGCCTTTTTACACGACCCCTAAGATCCGCTGGCCACTTAAATTCGGACCAGAGATCTTAGGGGTTCCTCGCTCTTCCTCTGTCCCCACCCCCCTCCGCACTTCCTGGTTGCTGGCTGCCTGAGGGAGGGAGAAAAAAGAACAAAAAGAATGCCGGTTTACCTCCGTTTTGTTCCAGGCAGCATTCAGATCTCTGAAAGGGGCGGGGCGCAAAAAAAAGAACAAACGGAAGCCAGGAGAGCCCCGCACTCACTATCCTTACACCGGATCAAATATTTGTCACATCCAAAAAGCAGGTACAAGAAAACTGCTCTGGGTCGCGCTAAAGTGGGCGGGGTCGCACTTAATTGTCTGCAAAGTCCAGAGCTGGTGGATAAACATTTTTAAGGTCCGGACCTTGCAGCCATTTGCGGCGGAGCTTAGGGGTCGTGTATAAACACCCTATGTCTACTATGGAAAGCCAATGCTCTTGTCCTACTACATACAACAGCTGGGAAAGCACTCAACCCCACTTCACTAACAGCCCTAAGACTGTTGTCACTGACAGCAAGAGGGATCATTTCCACAAACCCAGGGGTCTTTCCAAACCTCAGATTCAACCATCTGTATGTAGCTACGAAGCCCATAACTTTATTTTGAAAAGTAAGTTACTAGTCCTCATGACTACGGTGATGAATCTCAGAAGGCACTAGGTGTCCAGCCCAGGAATAATCTAACCTTCTTTGGTCCTATTAGTTCCAATGGAGGTGTAAAAGATGTCAATGAAATTAGTGGGACTTACTGGGCAACTTTTTCTGACTCTGTTTTGAGGTAAACCACCTGAGACCAACAGGGCTTAGTTGCAGGTAAATGGATGTAGGATTGCAGCCCCGGTGTTGCTAACTTTTGGGAAGATTCTGGAGAATGTGTTTTTCCTGCAACTCACATTTGCTGTCAACAGGGTTCTTTTTCCAGACGATATCCTTCACACAAAATAGTTTACCCACTGAACCTCATTTAACATCCATCCCGGATATCCCTACATAAGTAATACCAAACCAGCCAGAGCAATTAATTAATCAGTCAGCAATTAGGAGGTGACACGAGCATTTACTACCATCAGGCATAAATTATATTATTACAGATGATTAAATAAAATGTAATTAACTGAGTAAGCAATTTATTAAGTGCATGTATGTGCAGCTCTGTCATCTGGGGTGGCAATCTTATTCTCTTTTTGCCACCTAAGCAGGTTTGCACTAGATCACAAGCTGGAGGAGTCATCAACAAAACTCAAGACCAAACAGGGGAATGCCACCTAGAGTCGCTCCAGAGAGAGAAAGGCAGGGTAGACATGAAATGAAATGAAATGAAATGAAATAAATAAGCAGAAGTGAATGAGAATCTTGTGGCATCTAGAAGTTTAACAGGTTTTATCTGGCATCAGTTTTCAGTCTACCTCTAAAGATACAGGTCCAGGCTTTTGAAGAGCCCCAAAAGCTAATGTCAAACAGTTGCTTTTAGTATGTTGCTACTAGAATTGATTCTTTTGTCATGCAGTGCTGGAGGAGAGTTCTGTGAACACCCTGGCTAGCCGAAAAGACAAACTAGTGGGTCCTAAATCAAATCAACCTGGAACTATCTTTGGTGACAAAAAAATTGAAACAGGCTATTCTATGTTGGGCACATCATGATAAAGCAGGGCTCTCTCGAAAAGACAATAATGCTGAGATAGCTGGGAGGCAACAGGAAATGAGGAAGACGAAATGAAAGATGGACCAACTCCCTTAAAGAAGCCACAAGTGTGCATTTTCAAGAGCTAAACAGGGCTGTTCAGGACAGAACATTTTTGAGGTTGCTCATTCATAGTGTTTTATGTTTGTTATCTCTGCTTTTATTGTACCTTATCTAGCTTTGGGTTTTACGATATTATGTTCTGTTTTGTACTTTGAGCTATCATTATGTTTGTTTATTTGTTTATTACTACCTACCCAGAGAGCATTATGCTACAGGATACTCTAGTTCAATGTAGAGAATTAACACATTAATAAAATCCACACAAACAATCGCAATGAAAAGAGAGAAAATTGTAATTTCAGGTTTGTGGGGTTTGTTTTCTTAACAAAGATAATCATTTGACACAAATGTTAAATTATCTTTCTGTTACATGCGTTCAAATTGGGACCCATAAAGAATATCACTAAATACCATTGTGAATGAGACAATAACATTCATCTTTAATTTGACAAAACTGTTTATTAATGGTTCATTTTCAAACATTTGATTGCCTGCTTTCATCTAATACACCAGCTTCATTATAAGAGCAGCGTCCCAAATCCATTTTTAAGTCAGATAATAAGAGAGGTAATTTCAGCTCACATCAATGACAGAGTGATCTATTTTTCAAAATATTTTCCCTTCAAAATTAGGGATTGGAAAAGGCATGGAGAAAAGGAAACTGTTTACAGGATAAGGAAAGTTAAAGTCAAGAGTTCCCTGTACAGTATCTTTTAAAAAGCAAATCAAATCAAAACATTTTACTTGCAGAAAGACTAGTATATTCATTTTAAGATGTTCATCCAGTACAAGCTGAGGATGTTAAAAATGTGCAGAATGATAGGTTTACAACCACTAGCACAATATCTATGAAAATGCTGGAAGCAAATTAAAATACAAGCATTCTCTAGGGGTGGAATTTATGAGCAGAGATGGATATACTGTTTCCTGAATCTGAAGCACAGAGATGATGGCATGAGTGTTCCAGCTCCCTCCAAGTTCCTTCCCACGCAAGCCATTTCCCAACCAAAGATGCAACAGGAAGTGAGCCAATGTCGTTAAAACATCTGAACAAGAGAGATCCTATATACTATATCTCTGTCCTCTAACTTGGTGTCCTTCAGGTATTCTGGGTTATATTTCCCACCAATCATCTCCTGACGATGATGGGAGTTGTAGTCCAAGAGAACTGGAGGGCAGCTGGTTCGGGAAAGCTGTCCTAAACTATGTACAGCAGGCATGTCCAAACTTCGGCCCTCCTGATGTTTTGGACCACAACTCCCAGAATTCTAAGCTTAGAATGCCAATGGCAAAGGACTGTGGGAGTTGTGGCCCAGCTCCTGACTGTGTTTCCTGAGATGCTTCTACCAGACATCAAGACTCTTTAATCAAGAATTCAAGATGGTATATTTGGCTGAGCACAGAACTGTAAAGGAAAATAGCAACAGGCATTCTCCAATTGTGCAATTCATTTGTTTCGTACTTGAACACTGAGATCCAATCAACAGAGCCTACTGCACAAGACATATGTTTGAGAATTGATTTCAGAATCAATATTAAAGCAATAGTTAGAAGTTGACCCAGAAGTCACAATACAGTGGCTGAAATCCAATAAGAAATAATAACTCAAGTAGGCCCATGGAATGGAACATACTCAGGTGCTGAGTCATCAAAGCCCCACTGATTTAGTTGGCCTTCTCCAGGTGCAACTTAATAACCTGGATTTCAGCCAATGAGGAGACTTTCAAGTTCTCCAGAAAACCTGTGCATTTTTGGTGGTCCTTCTTTGATGTGGCTCACGAAGGAACTGTCTTAATAGAGATCAAGGCATTTTTTTAAATAGCCAAAGAGATAACATTTGCTTTTGGCTTGAGTATGGGCCAAAAGACACATTACAGGCACACCATCATTAGATCGAAACTAGAAATCTGTTAGTGTTGCCACTGGCATGATTCAGGCAAGGCTTGGGATGATGCGGTTATACTTGCAAATATCAAGAGCATATTTGCCTAAGGGTCAGTATATAAACAAGCAAGCTAAACTGCAGGGGTTGTTCAAAGTGCCTGCTCTGACCATCATATGTTCTCAGCAAGTAAGGAATCCCCTCTTGGATTCATGGGCTAGCAATCTGTTTGGAGTACCAAACCATGCCATCATTCTGCACAAAAGTCCCGTGCCTGATTGTATCGAGCCTGTTTCTTTTCAAGAGCGTAATTTAAGTCAAAGGGGGAGTCATGTTGTTGGTACCATGATTCAGAAATTGAGACTCAAGAATCCTTCCCAATCAATTGCAAGCCCACTCCAGTGATCCAGATGTAGATCCAGATCTACTACCTTCCCACCCCTGCTTTGAAGTGCACAGGGCCTAAAATGTTACAGGGCTTTTTAGGTCAACTAGAGGAAGACTTGAAAATGGTCTTTGATTATTAAATGGACACAAGGGCAGAGGATAATCGGACCCGGTTTCAGAGGATGGAGTACATATGAGAACTGCAAGTGCATGATGGAAGGATTAAAGACCTAAAGTAATGCAGCCTTTCTTACGTAGACCAATAAACAAAATCACTTTCCCGACATTAAGAGGACCTCTCTCGTCTGTTGTGCTCCTTTTACAATGTCCACATTCAGCCTTGAGCGGACAATTTGGGTCAGTGCGATGTTTAAACTCTTAAGTGGTGCCACTAATCTCTCTTAATCTGATTTTAAAGATGGGATATAACGCTTAATGCACAAAGCTAAGACTGCCTGTTAATGCAATAGCCCACGGAGGGCTCCTCTTGGCGCACGATTCCTCCAGAAAGCATGACCTCTTTGGATTGAGCTGGAAGGTTAAAAATCGGTGCCCGTTTTGGTTGAGGTGTGGGGAATTTTGCCCCAAGGGGCTCTTTCCATCCACTTTTTCAGACCAAGATGCATGATTTCTGTTTTGAAGTTTTCGGGGCCAAATTGAAACATGCAACTGTGCCACCTGAAGAAGAAGGAACCACACATGGTGTCATTGGTCAAGGGGCATCGTAGTCTCAGCAGCTGTGTTATTTTACGACATAAAGCAGTGTTAGTGAACCTATGCCATGGGTGCCAAAGGTGGCACTCAGAGCCCTTTCTGTGGGCACCCGACATCGCCCCTTCACAGCCGCCTGTATTCAGGTTAAATTGCTGTACTGGCACTTTGTGAAAAATAAGTGGGTTTTGAATCACAGTTTGGGCACTCAGTCTCTAAAAGGTTCGCCATCACTGCTCTAGTACCAGAACTAGAAGCTGTTTCAGAAACAAGAAAACAAACCCTCAAACAGATCCTTGGCTCAACATATTTACACTTCAGAGTCAAGGCCGTATTATTTATCTGGTAGACAATTAATGACTCTAGATATGGTCAGGAATGTTTACTTAATCAAGAAGACTTTCAGAGTTTATTACTTTGTTAGTAATACTATTGTCGCTTTGAATTTTCATTTTCTATACCTGTATGCCTCCCCAAGAGTTTGTATTTAATGTACAAAACTATGTATGTAGATAAACATTTCACTCCACAGATATGAGGAAGCAGGTTGCAATTCAGGAAAACCCATGCTGAGATGTATCGGTGAGTCTTTAGGGTGCCACAGTTCTAAAGATGGTTGCAGGAAGTGATTGGGTACAACTCAAATTACACTCAACACACACACACACACACATGTCTGCATGGGGAAAGATAGAGAGAGAATTTCCTCAGGTTTATTAGACCAACCAATCTTAACGGGGGGCACAGAGCCCTGTGGGGCCCCTGGCAACTTGGATGGGCACCACAGATTGGAAACAATTCTTGACACATCACCTTGTCAGATTCATTATGTGACTTAGGCAATCCTTCTTCAGCCTATATTTCTTCTATTTTGCCTATGACTGTGCACTGTGCCAATGATGATGATGATGATGATGATGATGATGATGATGATGATGATGATGATGATGATGATGATGATGATGATGATGATGATGGCTGTCCTAGACCAGTGAGGGCGAAGCTTTTAGAGACTGAGTGCCCAAACTGCGATTCAAAACCCACTAATTTTTCACAAAGTGCCAATACAGCAATTTAACCTGAATACAGGTGGCTATGAAGGGGTGATGTTGGGTGCCCACAAAAAGGGCTCCGAGTGCCACCTTTGGCACCCATGCCATAGGTTCGCCAACACTGTACTAGAGTAAACAATTTTATCTGTATGCTAGATTGCACAGAATGCTAGTTATTAATGAACACAGTGAACCCAGAAGCCTTGGCTTTTATGCATAACGTTTTCATGTTATGTTATATGTACTTATTTATTTAGATTTTTTTTACCCCACCTTTCTCTTTGGAAAGGACTCGAGGCAGCTTACAAAACTGAAGGACAATATATAAAGTTGGAGGCAGTGAGTATCAAGACGATAAAGACGATATTTAAGGTCAAAAATAATGAGTGTTAAGAATCATCTTACTTCATTTAAAAGGCACTATTAAACCTCAGAACAATAAGTAAAGCAATAGGAAATGTATGCACCATCAAGTGAATTCCAATGCATGGCAACTCTTAATAGAATTTTAAGAGTATGTGCAATATTTGAGAAATGATTTTACCAATGCCACCTTTCTTTGCCCTTCAGTTGCCATCACAGAGGGGTTATTAGAACCCAAATCTCCTGAATCCAAGTCCGTCACTCTAGTGCAGTGGTTCTCAACCTGGGGGTCGGGACCCCTTTGGGGGTCAAATGACCATTTCACAGGGGTTGCCAAGAGCCGGTGAAGAAAAAGGCACAAACGGCTTGGGTCTGGAGGAGGAGGGGGAGGAAGGGTGGGGAAAGAGTGAGTTCCAGCTTGATAGGATGGAGGGGATGTCATTCAGTGGCACTGGAGGCTGCAATTGGCTGAGGGTGCCTGTAAAGGGAAGTTCTCTATGGCACCTGGGGCAGCAGCCTGCCAAAGGGGGCTTGTGGCCACTTCCAAGCAGGGCAAGGGGTCACCACAACATGAGGAATTGTGTTAAAGGGTCACGGCATTAGGAAGGTTAAGAACCATTGCTCTAGTGGTTCTCTAGAATTTGTGAACGTAACCTGCTCCATCAGTCTCCTCCTACGGTCTCCCTTTGCAATTCTCTGTTTTCCCTTTCACAGCAGTCACTTTCTGGCCCTATCAGGCAAAAATAAAAATAAAAATAAAAATAAATAAAAGCACTGTGACACCTTAACAACTAACAGCTATATTTTGATATGAGCTTTCATAGACAAGACCTTTTCCTCAGATAACGGGTGTAGATCAGTAATCACCTGCTTCATACCCAGAGCTTCAGGAAGTAACTTTTAGATATTAGGACTCCTTACACTGGTTGTGATGTTTTTGAAGTCCAAGAAGGCAACTTTCCCAAGCCAGCATGCCTTAGAACTCCGAAATGGACCCCTTAAGTCATGTATCAGTGTCCTTACAAGATGGCAGAACAGTTTTGGTAATGCAGTGGAGTGTTGCTATGCTTTCTTTCCCAGCAGAGTTCTTGTTATGTAAGAAACACACCACAGACACAACAGGGCTCATGCTCCCCATTCAGCATATGTCTCAGAGCGTTTATTAAAGTCCCCGCCACCAGCTAATAGAGAGGCCAAGCCTGTTACTGGCTCATAGGGAAAGCCATGGCTGTAAGTGTTTATACCCCCCCATCCATGTGCAAACAAACAGTGGTGATTAAGCACCAGATTAAACATCCTCATGAATAGTTAAAAGCCTGTTTTTGAAAGTTTCCTGTCCTTTTACACTAATAGCCCCATTAAAACCTGTTTACAAAGCGGGCCAGTCATGAGAGTAACTACGTGCACTTAAAATACGAGAGGCTGCCCCAAGAGGGGCACTCCAGCCCATGGTGGGATGGCCTCTGATCAATAGCCTTCTTAAAGTAAGACTGTCTGCTCAAACCCAGTGGAAACAGCCTTTACAAGAGAGACATAACAAGCTGGCCATGCCTAACTGGAACTGGTTAATTAGCGGAACCAAATTAGTACTGGGATTAACCATACATCAGAAGTGGGAGGGGGTGAGGTCTACCAGCCATAATTCAAAGGGGTACTGCTGGCAAAACCATGGGAATATGGGTGGACAACTTCATAGATGCATTGAACCTCAAGTGGTGGTCTCCATTTACAATCTCCATCAGGACCATTGGCAGCAAAACTTCCAACATCACCTGCAGTGGGCCAGGTGGTTATGAGGAAAGGCTAAAACATTTGGGGCTCTTTAGTCTGGAAAAAAAGCATCTGAGGTGGATATGATTGAGATGTACTGTACAAAATTATGCAGGGCATGAGTAAAGTGGATAGAGGGACACTCTTCTCCCTCTCGCAAAATACCAGTACTAGGGGACATCCACTCACACTGAGGGTTGGGAGAGTGAGAACAGACAAAAGAAAATATTTTTTTTACCCAGCGTGTTGTTAGTCTGTGGAACTCCCTGCCACAGGATGTGGTGATGGCATCTGACCTAGATGCCTTCAAAAGGGGATTGGACAGATTCCTGGAGGAAAAGTCCATCACAGGTTACAAACCATGATGGAAATGTGTAATCTCCAGGCTTAAAACTGGAGTACTTCAAGGACCAGATGTAGGGAAGTGGTATCAAAGTTTTCTGCTTATATACTGCCCCATACCACTTCAAGTAGTCTCTGGGCTATTTACAGTTTTATTACAGTATGCAGGCTACACATTACGCCCCCACCCCCAGCAATTGGGTACTCATTTTACCGATCTTGGAAGGATGGAAGGCTGAGTCAACCATGAGCCTGCTACCTGGGATTGAACCCAGGTTGTGAGCACAGTATTACCTGTAGTACAGGCATTTAACCACTGCGCCACAGGTTATCAGGAGACAGATATCTAGTCTCATGCGCTCCCAAACGCATCTGGTGGGGCCACTGTGAGATACAGGAAGCTGGGCTAGATGGGCCTTTGGCCTGATCCAGCATGGCTCTTCTTATGTTCTTATGACAGCACTCACTGGCTTTAGTTGGCCCCACTGCCCAACCTGTCCCCTCTGAATTTGCCCTTCCGTGGTAGACCTATCTATCTCTTCAGCAATCACAATGAAGACTGCTGGCAGCAAGGTAGCAGAGTGGTGTGATGGATGCACAAATTGGAGAGGCAAGATAGACAATGACGTGTTTGGATGAACAGAAGTTGTGATAAGTGCATGAGAGAGACAGAGAGAGATTGAGAGAGCACCTCCCAACTCTAATCAGTTCCACCTATTCCTCTTGAGCCCAACTCACTTTGGTGGCCCTGAAGGATTTGACAGCTCTGATTCTGAAAAGGTTTCCAATGTTTACATGAAGTTGCACAGTTAATTATGAACCTTCCTGATTTCTCATTTATTTATATTGTAGGATTCTATTTCTGTATATATTCCCCCAAAGCCTGGAAATGTGTAAGTCTGCAATATCTTACCCTAGTAATTCTACCCCAGTTAGTGAATTTATGAATTCAATGATTGTAAAAATGAATGCAATGGCACCCATTCAGTTCAGTGTTTATATGTTACAGAGCAAATACCAGGCATAACAAACTGGTACAAAAGAGGTCCATTCTTGTTACCCAGTCCCTGTGTATTTCTTATCCATTCTCAGGTGGTATATATGGTCTGAGAAAAGAAAAAGTCCTGTTTGGTTTTGGGGACCTTCCTTTTTCTCCATCTTCCTCATCCTCAACATTATTTAACTCCAGAAACCCATCTTTTCCATTCAGTAGTCCCATTTTACTGCCTAAGAGCAAGGTGGGTTGAAATGGGAGAATAAAAACTTTAAACAAAATTATGAATTGATTGAGAAGGGGTAAATGGGATTAAGCAAACAAAAAAAAAATACATTTCAGAGGGGCTTTTTCAAATGAATATTGATCCCCTTAAAATTCATGCTCTCTTGGCAGTTTAACGGTTTGGCAATGAATTCTGAACAGTATTAAAAACTTACTATAGCTGAGGGAAAAAATAACTATAGGGTCATAGTAGCAAATGTTAATAGGGTTGCATAAGCCCATGGATCAGAGCTCATAGGATGGCAAGCCAAGCATAAGGGTGGAGGTAGGTCCCCTCCTGAACATACTTTTGGGGCTACCAATGATGGATTCCTTATTAGGCATGGGGTGTTCAGGATTCATGGATTATTCCCCCCCCCCAAAAAAAAAACTGGCTGGAGGGATTTCCTGTAGACTTCGAGAGCCTGTAATCCATGGATTCTGAAAATCCGATGCCTGTACCTTATAGAGTTGATATTGAACTGTCGGCTAGAAAGTCGGCAGCTCAGTGGTTTGAATCCCAGGTGCCACGCAGCAGAGTGAGCTCCCGCTGTTAACCCCAGCTCCTGCCAACCTAGCAGTTCGATAGCATGTAAATGCAAGTAAATAAATAGGTACCGCCATAAAAAGCGGGGAGGTAAAACTGTGTTGTACTGCCTAGATGCCCTAAGCACATCCGATCTGGCCTGATTTCGGAAGTAGAGATGGGCACGAAACGAACAATTTTTTGTTTCCGTTTTTGTTTTTTCGTTTCGTTACGTAACAAAACGACAAACGAATTTTGTCTCTGTAATGTAATGAAACAAACAGAAACACTGGAAATTTGTCGGGCATTTCATTTCCGTTACTGCAATATGAGTGAATTGCTTAAAATCCTTTAAAAAAATCACAAAAAATTAAAATAAATAGTAACGAAACGGTAACAAAACGAATGAAAACGAAAATGATTTTTTTTTTTCAAAAATTCGCAAAAAAGGAAACGAAACGAAATGGGCCCTACAAACGACAAACGACAAACGAAATGCAATTTTTTTTATTCGTGCCCATCTCTATTCGGAAGCTAAGCAGGGTCAGCCCTGGTAAGTACTTGGATGGGAGACCACCTGGGAATACCAGATGCTGTGGGCGCCTGGAGTAGGAACTGGCAAACCACTCGAGTATTCCTGCGAAGAGAACTCCATGGATGTAGAGTCATGAAGAGTCTGTCATAACTGTAATGACACAACACACACGCACAAACAAAACTGTGTTTCCTTGCAGCCATGCCGACCACATGGCCACGGACTTGCACAGCACTGGCTGTTTGGCTTAAATAGGGAGATGAGCACCACCTCTCGAGTCGGACACGACTAACATGCATGTGGGGGGGGGGACCTTTGCCTTTACCTTATCATTGGGATAGCAGTTTTGCTCCTCACAGGAACGAACATTAAGGACCAGAAGAAGTGAGGGAAGGGAGGCCCTAACATACCTTTTATAAAATCCTGTATCATTAAAGCCTTGGGCAGGCTTGGGAGGTCCACTGCCTTCATGGCCAAAATGATGAAATTGGCATTGTTTCTTGCCTGTTGCCAGGTGAACGGAAGCACTCACCTGCTACCTTGTAACCTGGAAATACAGGAACAGAGTTTTCTTCAAGTCTAACTTTCTTCTGTGTTCCTCTCCTTCCCTTTCGTGTCTGAAGCCCTCTCCCTTCTTTACCCTTTGCCCTTTTCCCTGAATGCCTAGCCTTCTTTAGCTGAATGCTGTCTCTCTGTGTGCCCCCCCCCATGCACACACATTCACACATAAACAACACCTCTGTGTCATTCCTTGTTTCCTAAGCTAACATCAGATTCAGCTGCATGGCTCCTTGTTCTGCATCATCACAACTGTAGACAGGTTTAATCAGGCCAAACTTCAGTTGCGGCAGCTGCTGTGTCTGACAACGATGTGCAGTAGGATCTTTTCCCACAGTTAGAACATTTCAGAACATTCTGTGACAACACAGGCGCAAGCCAAAGGGGGAGAGGCAGCCCCCCGTTACTTACTGGGTGCAGGGCCGGCGCATCCATTAAGGCGAACTAGGCAGTTGCCTAGGGCGCCAAAATGGACAGGGGGCGCTGGCCAGCCTGCTGCCCCCCCCGCTGCCCCCCACTGCCATCTGTCCCCCCACCACCAGTCGCCGCCCGCCCGCCGCCCCCCGTCCCCATCGTCGCCCACCCCCCGTCCCCATCGTCGCCCCCGCCATCTGCTGCGCCCTGCCGCCCGCCCCCCGCCGCCCCCCCGCCGCCAGACCCCCCCCCGCAGCCTAGGGCACAAAAAAACCTAGTGCCAGCCCTGACTGGGTGAAGCCCTGTTCTGTAACATACACCCACCTAAGGCTGATGATCAGGATGATTTTCCTGGAATTAAACATTTCCTACTTCTCTCCTGAGGCTCCTAAGGCTCCCCTGTGGTGCCTTTTATTGTCAGGAAGCCGTAGAATCTGTGGGGTGGGAAGAAGAAATCTTTGGCTGTTACTTCACGTCCTACCTTGTTCCACAATTACGTTTGAACCGTGACAACGTTGTTTGCGGTTACGTGGTTTTGTCCCTGTTCAGTCCCTGTTTCCATTTACTCATGGGCGTGATTACTTCTCGTGACAACTGTTACCTCACGTCCTTGTTCCGTGACAAATTCCTAATTTGTCTTGCTTTCTTAACCCTTTTTTTAAATATCGTAAATAAAACTTTTTTGATATTTCGATTCACTGGTCTTCTGGGATTTACATGTCAATGCTACAGAAGTTTCAGTTCTTTCTTCCACTGCATGGTGTTTCCCATAGGGAAATGAATGTTGAATGCCGCTTCAGCCGCTGAACACTAGGTGGACACTGGTTGTTGAGTGACAGGCCATTAGTTCACGTCCCTTGTCTCAGAACAGGAACCAGGAACAAAGCATGACAAGAGGATCCCCCAGCCCAGGAGCAGGTACGGCTTGTCACGCTCTGTTCCCGGTTCAGTTGGCATGGTCAAGACAAGGTTTTGCTGTCACGCTATGGACGTGAGGTAAGCGGGACAGCAAGGAGGGACAAACAGGACATGAAGTAAGGGCCTTTCATGACAAAAACCTGCTGTACATGATACCCTGGCAGCAGTGGGAGCCTCAGAAGTTGGAAATGTGAAGGTGTGGAGACTCAGTGTATACTGGATAGAGTATCAGACCTGAACACAGGAAAACTGGGGCCAAATCCCTGCTTAGCCATGGAAGCTCATTGAGGAAGGGGGTGGCACTAGTAAAACCACTGTTTGGATGTTGTGCAAACTGTGGAAACCCTACTAGAGCCACCGCAAGTCAGTATCGACTTCATGGCACATCCAACCGAGGTGTGACCCTTTGTTCTAGAGACTTTTGGGGAAGTTGTTCAGGAAGTCCCCTTGTGTTCTCTATGACATGTGGGGAGACACTTTTCCCAAATTTTAAGGAGGCCCAGTGACCATAGGACATCCTGGCTGGGGCTTCTGATAGTTGGTCCAAAACATCTGGAAGAACAATGCCCGAAAATCACAGCTGGAAACGTATCTTCCTTCATTTCTCTCTTTCATTCACCTCTACTGTTAGGAAGTGCACACCAGTAACCTCGGCTTCAGGGGGACACACGTTCTTTCAGCTGAATTCTAACCACAGCACTCAAGGGTCTCAAGATGAAACAGAATCACCATGGTGGCACATCTTCCTTGGTTTTTGTCATCACTTCAACTGTTTTGGTTCAACTATAAAAACAAGTGTGCTTCCTTTTAATTCCGAGAAAGTACTGGGTTCGGCTTCAGTTATATGAGAAGTCTGAAAAGCCCTGCTGGAGCAGGGGCAGCCACCAAAATCATGGGTCATCAGGTGATGAAAACTGGTGCTTTTGTGGCATTACAAGATACACCATATACCATGGGATAATAAGAGTGTGCCATTGGTTCAATTCTGACCTATGGCAGCCCTTTTCATGGTTTTCCGGTTAGAGAATCCTCAGAATTGGTTTCCCATTCCCTTCCACTGGGGGGGCGCCCTGGGACTATGCAACTTGCCCAAGGCTTCACAGGCTGTCTCTACTGACAGGAAGTGGGGAATCGAAATCCCAATAATGGTACCTCGGCCAGATACCCAAACCACTGATTTATCCAGCCAATTTATACACAATCAATTTATAAGTCTCCTAACACCTCTCTCTACACACACACACACACACACACACACACACACACACACACACACAGAGAGGGGGGGGAGGGAGGGAGGGAGGGAGGGATACTCTTCTCCCTCTCACAAAATACCAGAACTAGGAGACATCCACTCAAATTGAGGGTTGGGAGAGTGAGAACAGACAAAGGAAAAAATGTTTCCCAGCGTGTTGTTAAGTCTGTGGAACTCCCTGCCACAGGATGTGGTGATGGCATCTGACCTAGATGCCTTCAAAAGGGGATTGGACAGATTCCTGGAGGAAAAGTCCATCACAGGTTACAAACCATGATGGAAATGTGTAATCTCCAGGCTTAAAACCAGGGTACTTCAAGGGCCAGATGCAGGGTAGTGGTATAAGGAAACAGATGTCTTGTGAGCTCCCAGACACATTTGGTGGGGCCGCTGTGAGATACAGGAAGCTGGACTAGATGGGCCTTTGGCCTGATCCAGCATGGCTCTTCTTATGTTCTTATGTTCTTAATGTTCTTGCAGCAACATTTATTTATTTATTTATTTATTTATTTATTTATTTATTTATTTATTGGTGGGTGGGTGAAAAACTCCTTTAGTCCCCTCTAGAGGGCGTGAGGGAATAAACATTTTATTTCAAGAGGTGGAATAAGCACCAGTGACTGCTCAGTAAGTGACTCTACTTACCACATTTTTTTTTTCATTTCGTTCTTATTCTGCTTTGGGGGATGATTGAGAGTAGCTGGCTTATTAAATGGCAAAAATACACTATTTAATCCAAACTCAGAAGCAGGAAAAGAGTGGAAGGAGCCTAAGAAAAGAGGTGAGTATTTCTAGGGGGCTTGTTCAGGAGTATTTCCAAGTGGATTGGGCCCCTCACGCACAAGGTCACCTTTCTAGTTTAGAACAGGGCTTCCCATCAAGAATTTTTTTCTTAAATAATTCTGAATAACTTGTGCTTGACCAGCTTCTGCCAGGTTTGTTTCTCCTGGGTATAGAGAGAAGCAGGTTTAAAGGCCTGCAAGAAACTTGCTTTAGCACTAAGTCGAACTCTACTAAAACAAAGGGAAATTCCACGCATAATATTTAATAAGAACATTTAGTTAAGAAAAAAACTTAACTATGAAGAATATACATAGGCAACACCAAACTGTTTTTTACTGAGAGCTTTGGAAACTTTAGGGATTCTTTTGGAGGATGAGCACTACAAGATTCAAGGAGGTGTAATTAAAAAATAATAATGCAGTAATAATAAAAATTCTAATGTTTCTAAGCTCTGGCTATAACCATCCCCTATTGCACATCCTCCTAGATCTAGAACACTTAGTCCTTCAAGGTGAAAACAGGGTATTTTCCAGTCTGCACAAGACGTTTTTGAGAAAGGAGGACAAATTTGTCTGACCATTCCAGGTAAAGAACTGGGTCCCTGCACCCCAAACTCAGATGGGAGTCATGCCAGATTAGACACCCAAACACTCCTAATTATTTTAGAGTGACAGACACCAAACCACAATCGGGATTTGTTGCAGCTGCTCTGGATAGGATTCAAAATTCCCCAAACTCCCTTCATTGAGACCCTGTTCAACTCAAAACCTGCTCATGAGGTAAGGAAGAATAGCCTTGTTGCCTGAGGGGCCCAATCCACTAGGGGAGATACACTCAAATTGTGAGCTGGGAGAGTAAGAACAGAAAAAAGAAAATATTTTTTCACCCAACGCGTTGTTAGTCTGTAGAGCTCCCTGCCACAGGATGTGGTGATGGCATCTGGCCTGGATGCCTTCAAAAGGGGGATTGGACAGATTCCTGGAGGAAAGTCCATCACAGGTTACAAACCATGAGGGAGGTGTGTAATCTCCAGGCTTTAAACCGGGGTACTTCAAGGGCCAGATGAAGGGGAGTGATATCAGGAGACAGATATCTGGTCTCATGCACTCCCAGACACATCTGGTGGGACCAACTGTGAGATACAGGAAGCTGGACTAGATGGGCCATTGGCCTGATCCAGCATGGCTCTTCTTATGTTCTTATGTTCTTATCTAATCTACCTGCATGCAGCCTTCTTCAATCCAGTCCTGCCCCACACACCCTAAGACCTTTACAATCAGGTAACTAACTAGTGGGCAAATTTAGAGATGGGCCATGAACTGCTGGATTGTTGATTCGTGCTGGTCCGTTTAGTGGATGAACAGGTGATTGGTGCTTCCCAGCCCCACCTCCTCCAGCAGGCACCCACTCTGAGTGGACGCCCACCAGAGGAGGCAGGGGTGGAAAGTGCCAAATACCAGCTTGGCCACTAAAGGAACAGGCACAAACTGTTGAACCAGTGGTTCGTGCCTACCCCATCTTCACTATGTTGGCCCTCCCACTTAGGGAAAGCAGTAGTAGATTCCCTGAACTGAAGAAATTCTCCTGAACACTGGCAGGTTCCTAAATCTTCCAAGTCCTTTTCAACACTTTGGGCCATTATCTTGTGGCAATGAGTTCCGGGCCTGAACACACCTGTTCAGTAGAAGGCTCCATTGTCGTGAGACCTGACCCAGAACCTGGAAATTTTCCTCTTTTCGATTACAACTCCCAGAACCCCCAGGCTAGCAGGGTCAGGTGTGAACACCTTCGCAAAACTACAGGTCTGGGAGAAGAGCTATGACAGGAAACTGTGAGTCAGTGAATGTGAGAGAGATAAGAACATAAGAACATAAGAAGAGCCATGCTGGATCAGACCAAAGGCCCATCTAGTCCAGCTTCCTGTATCTCACAGGGGCCCCACCAGATGCGTCTGGGAGTGGATGACACTAGATCTCTGTCTCCTGGTACCACTCCCCTTCATCTGGCCCTTGAAGTACCCTGGTTTTAAGCTTGGAGATTACACATTTCCATCAAGGTTTGTACCCTGTGATACCCTGAGATACGTCTAGTGGGGAAATTTTCCAGTCTGGAGGAATGATGGCTGTTGTCCTTTCTGTCCTTGGCTGTCCCCCACGCCTGGCAAATTTTCCAGCGCTTTTGTGGAAGATAGTCCGAGCTTTACACAGGAGTTTTAAACATCCTGAAAGAAATCAACCCCGAATAGAATAGAATAGAATAGAATAGAATACTTTTATTGGCCAAGTGTGGTTAGACACACCCAGAATTTGTTTTGGTAAAAATGCTCTCTCTATATAAAAGGAAATATAAGAATCATATAGTCAACAATAAAAACACAGTACAATACTACAATATAACCTATTATTTAAAAAGGAAGAAGAAATGTAAAAAATAATTATTCAACAGTTTGATAGCATTTGGAAAGAAACTATCTCTATATCTAGTTGTCCTAGTATGCAATGCCCTAAAACGTCGCCCTGAGGGTAACAATTGAAACAGATTATGTCCAGGATGTGTGGAATCTGTATATATTTTCATCGCCCTCTTTTTAGCTCGTGTGGTATACAATTCCACAATAGATGGCAAATTAGTAGCAATAATTTTTTCTGCAGTTCTGAATGTTCACTGGAAGGACAGATTTTTGAAGCTGAGGCTCCAGTACTTTGGCCACCTTGTGAGGAAAGAGGACTCCCTTGGAAAAGTCCCTGATGTTGGGAAAGATTGAAGGCAAAAGGAAAAGAGGACAGCACAGAATGAGATGGTTGGACGGTGTCATCGATGCAACCAATATGGATTTGAACAAACTCCGGGAGGCAGTGGAAGATAGGAAGGCCTGGTGAGCTCTGGTCCACGGAACCACTCGGACACACACGACTGAACAACTGAACAACAGCAAAAAGCCCCCTGAGTCCACCTTGGCTTCTGCGGAAACGGGCTGCCAGCCCTCCGGCTTAAGGGGCTTGTGGCGGGCCCCCACCTTCTTTCGTGGAGACGTGCGTCTTGTGATGCGCCCAGCCATTCCGCCCCCCCCCCTTCCATCCCTGGGGCCTGCGGTTAATGTCACTTCCTCGCTCTTCGTCTCTTCCCTTTGCAGCCAGCGAAGGACTGTTCTCTTAATGAATTACTAATGAGTTAAAATTGGACAGCAGGCTTAATTAAAGCGTAGAGACAATGTGTTTACCACATTGTAATTGAACTCATTAGGGCTATGAGGGTTCGCGTTTGGTGTTGTTTCTTTTGCTTCCGCCGCTCTTCCCCTTTTGTTTATGTTTTTTAAACAGCAGCTTTTTATGGGAGGGGGGGATGTCTTCCCCCCCACACACACGCGCACGCGCGCGCGCAAATTATATATGGGAACAGTTTATTAGAGAAGGGGGGGGTTGGGGCGGTGGGGGCGGGGGAAAGAAAAAGAGTGTAAAGTAGATCATTTATTTGGATGGGAAATATCCCGAGGGGTGGGCTTCGAAATTGCAAGCATTGCACCCGGCCTGAGCCTGGAGCCCCTAACCAGGAGCTCAGAAGAGGGCGTCGAATCGGGATATCTTGAGTGCGGAGTGAGACACACACACAAGGTCGGAGATTTGGAAAGTCCCTTCCCGGGACCACAAGGAATATGCCCGCCAGCCTGACCAGGAGGGGTGGGCGATTTTGGAAAATACTGTACTGTAGTGGGAGGAAATAACTTTTCTAATCTCTGTTTAGATCACGCTTGGGGGGGCTGTTGGAAACGCCCGATTACTTGCCATCGAGTGATTTCTTTATATAAAATGTTTTAATTGTTTGTTTGTTTGTTTGTTTGTTTGTTTATATACCGCAGTCCGATTTTCCGCAAACGATTTTCTTTAACCTAAGGCGGCTAATGGCAGCCAATGCAGAGGATAGAGAGATAAATTAAAACTCAAGCGACCTGGGTCGTGGACACTCCGGGTCTGGGTGCGTGTGAACCTGGTAGAGCGTGCCTTAAAAATGCTCTGTTAGGTTGGGTAGAAATCCACGCAACAATTGCCCCTAAAACCGCCCTACCCACCCCGGAAGTGCTTGAAGAAGGGGTGGGGGGGTAAGACGAGTAGTACATTTCAACCACGCCGAATGTAATGTTTTAAGGGTTCTAAGCCTGGGGCTGAGCACGGAGCCAGGATGTGGCCCCATTGTCTGGCTAAGAAGGGCGGAGTGGAACAACATGCTCTTGAGCGCGTGGTCCCGAGTGGGCAAGAGACGTTGTGTGAGGGGGAGGCGGCCCTCGGCACACAATTCACAATCTGTTCCCTCTTTGCCTTTTAAGCCGCGCCCAGAACTCAGGAGTTCTGAGTTCGAGATTCCCCGAAGCCCTTCCCCTCCATTATATTCTCCGAAAAGCCCTGCGGGGGTGGGGTGGGGGCGGGGTGTTGGTTGAAGAGGTAGCTGAAGACCGACCACTCGGGAGGCTTCCTAACAAATCCTGGGAGGATTTGAACCCACGTCTGCCTGGAGACGAGCCGGGCCCTCTACCGGTAACACACACTGGCTTTTCTTCATCAGTCTTCTAGGCCGAAATGTTTTCTGACTTACAACACTTATGTCCTCCGAAGCTCGATATGGAAGGTTTATTGAAAAGAGAGGCTTAAGTGGCTACCGGGGCTGGTGGAGGATTTGAACCCAGCCCAGGCCTCGCCCCACACTCTTAACTCCTACAACCCAGTTACTGTTTGGGGCTTTTTCTAAAACGCTTTATTTATTTATTTACCACTGGACTTTCCCAGGGGAATTCTGGGCGGTATATAAATGGTATGCAACTGTTTGCAGCTCATTTGGGTATGAGGTGCTTCCCAGCCAGAGAATTTAGATCAGGCATGTCCAAGCTTCGGCCCTCCTGATGTTTTGGGCCACAACTCCTAGAATTCTAAGCTTAGACTGCCCATGACAAAGGACTGTGGGAGTTGTGGTCCAAAATATCTGGAGGGCCAAAGTTTGGGCATGCCTGGTTGAGATGTTCTAATCTAGAAGGATAGCCCGAGGCAGGTTCAACAGTCTTAATTTGGGATCTCGCGGGCTCAAAGGACTTTGCCCCATCAATGGAAGTCTTGTCAAACGGGGCCAGATGATCCATTTGACTTTTAACTAAGGCGTGAGCTGGCCAGCTAACCGTGTTCTTAGCCAAGGAAGGAAGGCGAGATGTCCTTGGATCGAGACGTGGAAGAAACTTGGAGAACTTAACATAAGTTACTCCGGAGCCAGATATAGCTTGGGTTTGCGTGTGTGTGTGTGTGTGTGTGTGTGTGTCTGTCTGTCTGTCTGTCTGTCTATAGACAGCTGAATCCTACTCATGTCTACCCCGAACTGACTCCCGTTAGGCTCCTTAGGGTGTGTGTGTGTGTGTGTGTGTGTTGTGTCGTTACAGTCCTGACCAACTCTATGTGACCCCATGTCCATGGAGTTTTCTTGGCAGGAATACTGGAGTGGTTTGCCAGTTCCTACTCCAGGCGCCCACAGCATCTGGTATTCCCAGGTGGTCTCCCATCCAAGTACTTTCCAGGGCCGACCCTGCTTAGCTTCTACTACTACTACTACTATTAATTAGACTCAGGCAAGAGATGAATCTGAAATCAAGCAAGATCGGATGTGCTTAGGGCATATAGGCAGCTTCTTTAGGGTATACGAGGTATATATGGCCCGTGTGAAGCCCGGGCCACTGGCCTACAGACATCCCTGGCTCTAGTCTAGTGGTCTCCAGCCCTTAAAAAGGCTCCTAGGAAGCAAATCCCACTAAATTACCTGAAGCTTTATTTCTAAGTAGATTTGTTCAGGAACGGATATCTCCTTTTAAGTGCAAGTGGTTGGCCCCAAGGTTTATAAGGGAGCATGTTTAAAAACCTGAAAAGGGAAAGTTAATCCTAGGAAAGAATTAGAGCGGGAAGAATGTGGAAACGGGACAAAGTTCCTTTCTCTCTCATTTTCAGGCTAAATTCGAAATCCTAAATGTAGGTTCAGAGCCTCGGAAGTAAGCCCAATGGACTTAGGCTGTGCTTGAGCCCCTCCCCACCTCGCTGCCACTTATCAGGCAGTGATTTCAACAATCCCCAGACAACTCAGAAACAGCTGTGGTGAGTTTTTCAGGCTGTTCCACCATGTCCTGGAAGTTTTTCCCGCTGATGTTTTGCCAGAATCTGTGGCTGGCATCTTCAGAGGGCAAGGAGCTCAGGGAAATAGGAATTATCTCAGAGCACAGAGAGAACTCCTGGTTCCCTGAGCAACTTGCCCTCTGAAGATGAATTTCCAGAACATGGCCAAACAGCCCAAAAAACTTACAACAGGGAAGAATACATAGCTAACGACCCATACTTTATGGGTTTCAGCAACTTAGGCCATTGTCTGCCCAATGGCCTATTGGAGCCTATTGTCCACCTAACGAGCCTATTCAGGCCATTGTTCATCTTATGAGCCTATTTCAGACCAGGGTGACATGAGGTCAAAGTGAACTATAAGATGGAGGACTCGCAACTAGCTTTCCTCAGACTGACCAAACTGTTTGGATGAGCAGCGAAACGTTTCATTCTCTCAAGAAAAGAAGTCCAGTTGCCATGACTCAACTTTCAGATAAACTCACCTGACTGACTGAGAATCTTCACAGACTCTCCGTGGCTAGTCTTAAGAGTTCCCTCAAGACTCTTCGTTGGCTTTATTAAAACTAACCTGCGCTGGCTACACTCTCATTAGCTAGCCTTTGGACTGGTTGGAAGGAACTTCGAAGCAAATCTACCCAGAGTCCTATTACAGAGCAGTGGTACGAAACCCTGGATGCCCCAGATGTCCTTGGACAAAAACTCCTAGAAGCCTTCAATTGGGATTTCTGGGAGTTGTAGTCCAAGAACATCTGGGGACCCCGAGGTTGGGGACCACAGGAGCAGAGTGACGGAGAAGGACCCAGGGAACCGGGGTTCATAGCCCTTTTTCCAACCTGGAAACTGACAGCCAGGGACAGCTGACCACAGGGCTGTCGCTCTTCATTGTCTCACATCCCTTGGATACCCTTCTTAGGGTGGCCATAAGCGGTGGGTTACTTGATGCCACTTAACAACAAGCCTCTGCCCGGAGCGTCTAAAGACCCGGTATTGATACAGAGCCTGGCAGGATTGGACCAGCGCGTTCCCATTCGAAGACACGGCGCCTTCGATTTTAAGGAGAGAAGGGAGTGGAGCGGAGGGCTGTCGAAAGTCCGTGGTTGGTGGAGGGGTGGGTGGGTCGGTTCCAGTAGCTGTAGAGCCCTCCAGGAGGAGGAGGAGGAGGAGGAGGAGGAGGAGGAGGAGGAGGAGGAGGAGGAGGAGACGTCCGTCCTGCCCGCCTGCTCGTTCGGGGAGAGGGCAGCCGCCGTCCCCCCAGCCCGCAAGAGGGAGGGCGAGAGCCGCTCGGAAGGTCCCTAGCGCGCCACAGCCGCCAACTCGCCCTCGCCGCCGCCGCCGCCGCCGCCGCCGCCGTTCGGAAGGGAAGCTCCGTCGAGCTTGGCGGTGAGGCAGCGCCGGCTCCCATGGCCCGCCAGCCGAGAGGTGCCCTTGCCCGGCTCACAGATCCAACGTCCGCGGGGCTGACACAGGTAAGCTGCCGCTGCCCACCTGAGCCGGCCTCTTCCAGAAACCCGATTCTTCCGGGGTGGGAAGAAAGAGGCGGTGAGTCTCTAATAGGTCCTTCCTCTTTTCCCCTTTATTTTTATTTTCTTTAAATCTCAACCCCCCCACACACACACACATCCATGATCCAACAGGATCGCTGGATTTCTGAGTGGGACCTACCCAGCAAGGGTTGAGGGTTTGGGTTGGGTTTGCCTTATTTCCAGGTAGGGTTTTTTTCTCTCTCTCTCTCGGACTCCCCGCTTGTATCTGACTGATGGAGAGCCTGCCTGGCCCGCTTCGTGACTTGGGTCCCCCTTCTCTCTTTTTCCGTCTTCTTCCATTGTGTGTAGCTTCCTCCTTTCTCCCCCCACCCCACCCCACCCTGGCGCCCAACTCGCCAGCCAGCCAACCAGCCGGCCGCCCTCCGACTCCCCGCGTATTCTAATTGTCCTATAATTTGTTGCTGGCAACGTCTTAATTTGCTGAGGGTGGATCTATTTGATTAAGACAATTAATCTTTGATTACAGGACTCTGATGGCACTTGGAGATTTTTTTTTAAAAAAAAGCACGCTTTGGTGATGTTCATCGGGCGTCGACACCGTCAGTCCACCCTCACCAAAAATAATAATAATAATAATAAAAGGAAATTAATCCTAGCCAAAGAAGTCTCGTTTAAATTACTACTACTACTACTACTACTACTATTAATTAGAGTCAGGCAAGAGATGAATCTCAGTTTGGGCGACTTGGTATGGAAGGTCTGAACAGTAGAAGACAAGCGCTTGTTTCGTTTTAGAGACCCGTCGCCAAATGGGGTTAGGAAAGGGTTGGTTTCGCTTCAGTGACGCCTGGAATTTTTCCGGTTTGGCTTTTGACTTGTCTTTCCTGGACTGCTCCGCGTCCGCGAAGGTCTGGTGTCGAGCCCCACAAGTAACCGGGCTTGTGGGCGTTCTACCAAATACGATGCCAGGTTCCAGAGCTTTGAATTGGGAAGGGCTTTTTGGCTGCTCTGGGGCAGAGTGGGGCTGCCAGCTGCCTTCTCCGTCCCAGCATGCCATCCACTTCGGGGGCTGGCTGTGTCTATTTAGGCAGGGAGGAAACGGTCACTGCACATGCCCAGGGGCGCTCTATTTATGTCAGCCACCGCACATCTGTGGGAGGGGAAGGGAGCCCAAGCGCAAATTTCCACCTTGTCTCGTCGCTCCTATTTGCTCGCTTCGAGGGCGAAAGAGGCCAGGGCCATCCCGAGCTCCTTGCGGCCCCACGGCCCCGAATTAAAGCCGAATTAAAGGCCAGGCGCTGCTTGCCCGGGGACGGCGCGCCGGGAGCGGAGGCGCTCCCGGGGAGCTGTCCGTTCAGCACCACGAGCGCCTTTGCCGCCAACTTGGGCTTTCCAAGGGCTTCGAGTTTCCACCGAGCGCGCCATGTGTGCCCGGCGAAGGCCCCCTTTCAAGCACGGGACGCGTGTCTCGCTGTCGTCCCTGTAGGAAACTCCGGCATTCGTTGCAGGAGTTAAGCTGGAATGTCCTTGTCTTCCGCCTCAGTCACGGAGGTAACCGCAATGCCTTAACGAGGTTGCCCGTTTCCTTGATAATTCCCTCCTGCTCTCAAATACATAGAAAGTAGAGAGGCGCCGTCCGAGTAGCCTCCGTTGTACGAGGGATCGTTGCCCTCAGGCAGGATCTCTGTTTCAGACAACCTGACAGAAACCTCCGGAGCCAGGACGGATTCGTCACCAACCTTTCGGCTCCGCAACCTAGTTAGCCGGAAGTGTTTTGTTTGGGTTTGAGCTTGTTTCCGTCGCCTTGGCTCAAATGACCTTAAAGCAAGGCTTGGTGGTCGCCTAAGAGCTGGACAGCTCCGGCAGGTGACAGGGCTCTTATTTTTCATCCCTGACACTGTTATTTGTGGGGCATCCGGTGGGACTCTCTTGCGTAACCCTCAAGGGAAAATAAAGAGGGAAAGCCTCTTATTTCAGATTCCTCAGTTTCCTTTTCTATTTTGTGCATGTCGATAAACACCCATGCAGGTAGTCCTCTTGCTGTCCCTCTCTCTGATGTGCAAATTTTCCAATGTTATAAAAGGCATCTCTCTCTCTCTCTCTCTCTCTCTCTCTCTCTCTCTCTCTCTCTCTCTCTCTCTCTCCCCAGAGTGTGTGAGAGTGCGCCTGTTTGAGAGAGAAGGCAGGAAGGGTTTGGGGTCCTTAGAAAAAGGGAAATGCAAACTTTCACACACACCTGATAGGCGGCACGTTGCAAATTGGTTTTCATAGGGGTGTTTTCCCATTTCTTGCACCAGCGCAGAGCTTTGCAAAGGCGATTTTGACGTGTAGGTTAGTAGAAGAGCATCGGACTCTGCCCCTGCAGCTTGGAATAAAAAGGGACTCCAGCTTCGCAAGAGGCAGAACAAGAGTAGGTAACAGCCCGCTCCGCCACCCAGCCAAACAAGGCCTTTGCCTTTCTCCAAAAACTGGAGCACTAGATCTTGACGTGAGTTTTGGGCGATGATGGAGGCTAACGGAGAGAGGGGGGAGAACAGACAACCATTCTGCATGAGAGTGCACCAACAACTGCTCTGTTCTTTGCAGGATCTGGCCCCTTTGGTAGGGCAGGCTAAGTTCCTGCCTTACACCTTATGTGGTCTCGAGAATTATGACGCTGCATCTAGATCCGGTTTTGGACAACGGTGGTCTTTCAACGTCTCCTTTTCACTCCCCTTCCCTCTTACACTTCTCACTCATTTTGGTGAACTGCCATGCACCCTCGCTCCCTGTCCCATGAGCTTTTATTCAGGTCCCATGAGCTTTTATTCAGAAGTACGTCCGCTACAGTTCAGCCGGAGTTAAGCATGTGAAGGATTTTCGTCTGAATTAGTAGGAAGGAGACCACTTCCCAAATGGCTCGGGGAAGGGCGTGGGGGGGGCTCCAGACGGCGGGGGAGGGGAGGAAAGAGAGAACAAGGAAGGGACCTCATGTAGGTGACGAAGAAAAAGAAAAGAAAAGGAGAACGTGCGTCCTCAGTCCGACTCCTGAACTTTAAATGTAACTTGGGCTTAAGCTTCTTTCCCATCCCGAAACAAGAACGTTTAGCGAGTGTGTACTGCTCATTTTTGCCAGAAATGTTTTCTTCCTTGCAACCTTGTAAAAAGCAGGGGGAAATATAATGATTAAAACAAAATCGGCCAATCAAGATGTACTCCCAAATGTATAGAAAGTCAACCTTCAGTCCCACCTAAAGGAGCCCCGTGAAAGCACTGGGGCACAAGTCTAGCTAACCTCTAAAATCGTATGGATTTGACTTGGGCTACTCTAAGCAGAACTCTCGTTGGTTTTGGCTCACCACTTTTATTTCTGAAGACCTGCGGCCAGGTATGGCGGGAGAGGACGTCCACCAAGCCTGTGAGCCTGCAGACACCTGGGTAGGGATAGACCATTAACTCCTCCAACCTCTCGCCTTTTGAGCTCTTCCTGTTCTATCTATAAAACGCCCGGGCTAAAGCTAGCGTGGTTTCTAATTAAGGGAGGTTAATTAGTCGTCCCTAAGATTTCAACTGAAAGCTCCGATCCACGACAATTAAGGCGCAGTTGTTGGTTTAGAAAGTAAGCCATTTCCCTTGGCTTTTAAATGCTAAAATAAAAAGCGTGTGGACCTCATAGGGCTTTTTTTTTAAAACTGCCTAAGATTCCTCAGCGCTTTTTTTACTACTAAAGGAATCCCTCTGAGTTTCATGAGATTTAATCCAGAAATCGTATTTTACCATTTTGGGGAAAGGATGTGATATATCCTCCACCCCTAGGCAAAGATTTTTATTTCGAGATCAAAGTTCAAAGCAGCAAAGGAGGAAGGGAGGGAGCCCGATCCACTGATCCTGGGAGGAGGGCATCCCTGGTGCTTGGCTAGGTGTTAGTAAGAGCCACTTTAGACTTTGGGAATTCACAGGTGTGGTGCAGAGGAGGGCAACCTGGATGGTTGAGGGTCTGGAGGAAATGTCTTATGAGGAACGGCTTAGAGAACTGGGAATCTTTAACCTTTCAAAAAGAAGGCTGAGGGGGGGATATGATAGCTATGTTTAAATATTTGAAAGGATGTCACACTGAAGAAGGGACAGGTTTGTTTTCCATGGCTTCAGAGACTAGGACTCGGGGCAATGATTTCAAACTACAGGAAAAGAGATTCCATTTGAACATTAGGAAGAACTTCGTGACAGTTAGAGCTGTTCGGTAGTGGAATATGCTGCCACAAAGGAGGGTGGTGGAGTCTCCTTCTTTGGAGGTGTTTAAGCAGAGGCTGGATGGCCATCTGTCGAAAATATTGTGATGGGGTTCCTGCATGGCAGGGGGTTGGACTGGATGGCCCTTGAGGTCTCTTCCAACTCTGTGATTCTATGATTCTATGATTTGAGTCTTCAGGCTCGAGGCTCAGTTGCCTCTGGCTTTAACATGGGGACTGGTTTGGGTGGCAGGTGTGAGTGCCGTGGCGGTGGCGCAGACCCTCGCCAATATGGCACATGTCAATTGTTCGCTGATGGAACCCCTCCGAGTTCATATTAGTGAAAGCAGCCGCCGGCCCGGGAGTCCTTGTTCCCCGCGCGGAGCGCCCGAGTGGAAACAGCCCTTCGCGGCCCTAGCAAAGGCGACTTGGGTTTGAGTTTTCTCGATTTAAAAAAAAAGGGGGGGGGTGGTGGGAGAAAGGAAAGTGACGGACTGCTTGTTTGATTCCAAAGAAAGAACGCTCCCAGAAGCGGGAAGTTTCCGGCAAACGTTTTATCAATAATGAATGAATCTCCTGCCATAAAATACGTCCGTGATGGGCGCGCATTAAGGTTTCTGTGTTGTCGCCAGCCCTGCCGCTCCTCTCCGCTTGAAAGCACCGGCGGGAGGAGCCCGCCCTTAATCCTAGAAGTAAATCGGGTTAAAAGTCAAGGATAGGCGCTCTTCCGAAGCAGGTTAAGCCTAGGAAAGCTAGCGAGATCTCATTAGAGAGAAAACGTCCTAGCGAGAACTATTAGAGGGAATTGCATTCTAATTCCCCTGACCGTCCTGTTTTGCATTCTTCCTGGCCCAACCTGGGTTCAACTTCCCCTCGCGCCTCCCCCCCCCCATGAGTTCGGTGGTATCTGCTAGAGGTAATGAGCGCGACAACCTTTCCGGAGTGAGTAGACGCCGAAAATTAAAACGGGCAAGGCTCTGCCCCGAGGAGCTTGCTAATTAAAAGCAGACAAGGAGTCAAGGGAAGGTTACCAGGAGCCTATCAGCCGTTTGAAAGGTTTGCCCGTCTGGTTCCCCTCGTGTTTAATGGACCGATAAGCGGCACACTTTGATATTTGTAGGATTACTCAAGCTTCTCCGGAGGTTCCTTCTAAACGGAACGATTCAAAGACAGATCGCCAGCGTCACCGATAGCCCTTACTATTGGCTTCCAAAGGGAACCACAGTCTCCCCGTGTTCGCTCGCTCCTTACTCTTCCATTCCCGAAATCAAAACAGGGCAATCAAGACCCGCTTTCGAAATCGAGATTAATTATACGAGCTGGATGAATAAATGCCCCAGCCCCAACACTGGTGGGCTGAGGTACCCCCTCCCTCCTTTCTGGTTCCTTTTCTTGTCATTGCCGTCGATGGCAGGTCTCTGCCCCGAGGGGGTTCCAGGAAGCCATTGTGACCAAGATAAGGCCTTGAAAAGCCTAGTGGAGATCCCAAGAAAGGCAAGGTTTTATTTTTATTTTTATTTTTTCAAATGACAGGAATCGTAGCCCAACTTTTTTTTTTTTTGCAGTGGAACCGTGCCCAGATATGGAGAAATCAACACAGTTGAGATTACCATGGGAATTGCAAGATTTGACTTTTTTGCTTCCGATCCATCCGTTCCTTTTTTTTTGCCAGAGTATTTGGAGAAAGGGAAGGGATGGTAAAAAAAATCTCGCGTTAACTGACCTTCGTTTGGACAGAAAAGCGAATGTTATCAACCTAAAAACAAGGGCCAGCGATGTCTTGTGCCCTGGGGGGGGGTACGGCACCCAAGCTAAATTTCTAACTCTGCTGCCTCTACCTTGGCCCATGGCAGAAAATACACACACACACACACACAGAGAGAGAGAGAAGTTCCAAAATCCATAGCCAGGTGTTCCCAAGCATCTCACTTAGCAGGAAACAGCTGTACCCTCGCCTTCCCATTTGTAAACCCCCCTCTCTCTCTGCGTCAAGGTCTCTTGAAATATATGGAAGCAGCAGCTGCAGGCATGGGCGGGCGCAGGAAACTCTCTTTGGTGAATTTCCGAAGCCTCATTAACATCCCGCTTTAAGTGAATGTTAACAGTAAATAAAGAATTCTCTTGATCGTAGTAGTTGGAACAAAGCAACCATAACCCAGTAGGTGGTCATCAGGAAAAGACAGATGCCGGCTCGTTTCCACCGTGCGGTGAAGGAGCGGCTCCTGCCAGGTTTCCTTGGCGGCTGTCGGGAACGGGGCCGTTTCCCACCATCCGAGCCAAGGATGGTCCCCTGTTCACGGGAGTTTCCTCGCGAGTAAAGGGATTTTTTTTCCGCCCCAAAAGGAATGAGGGAGACGCCATCGCGTCATGCCCGATAGGACTTCAACACCGATTGAAACCGACGCTTATGGTTTATTTTATTTTTACAGATGTATTTTTATTTCCATCTAGTGGGGAAAGACCGAGTGGTTTAAGCTTCCTCTTCCTAAGGCGTTCCTGCGGGATCTTATATGAATACCTGCAGGACAAGATCTGGGACGGGAAGCCCCATTAACCCCAAAAGGCTTTCTTCCGAGAAGAAATTCTGGAGGACCGAAAAGACCGTCCCTGGCTTCTTTCTTTCCTTCCTGGTTCTCCTTCCAGCTGCAATCCAGAGCATACACACCTATACAGTCCTCCTGAAAAATAGGTTGTATTCAGGTAAAGCCTGTAAGAGCCTGGAGCCTTAGCGAGGTACAACTTATTTTTAAATATGGGTTCTTTTCTTACTTCCAAGCAAACGCAGCCGGCATTTCGCGCAGTCCTGCACCAATTCTTCCCTTCTAGCGGCTCTCAAAGGCAGTCTCCCCCCCCCCCAACCAGGAAACCGGCTTCATTTACTGCCCAGTCCCCCACCCGGAACAGAAGGCAAGTAAGCTTGGGAGTAAAACCTCCTGGGTCTAGGGGACGTTTCCTTCCGAGGAGACCCGTGCCAGTGCGGAACGATTAGGGAGAGACAGTCCCCGGGTGGCGGTGCTGAGGCTTGGGGCTGCGCGCCGCCTGCCAGCCCGCGGTGATCTCGGGAGGCCTAAAGAGCTCGGAGACCCATCAGCCAGGTGGAGAGAGAGCATCTGGCCGGCAAACAAAAAGACTGGGCGTCCCCTTGCCAGGTGGTAAAAAAAAAACACCCTTTTCTCTTCCATCGCGTTATTCAGCAACAGGGCAGTATCCAAACTCCTTTCTTCCTTTCCTTCCTCCATGAGTCTACAACAGAGTGGTCTCCTCAAGAGGGAGAAAAATCGGGGCTTTACGAGAACGAGAGAGAGAGAGAGAGAGAGAGAGAGAGAGATGGGCTTCCCCCGGAGACGCACGGGGGATTCCTCCTTTCCCAGCCCGGAGTCCCAGCTGTTTCTTGGCGGCTCCCATTATCTTCTTTTAAGTATATTCTGCCCCGACGAGCCTTGCAGAAAAGAGCCGAGCCCTGGGCTGAAGTGTGCCCTGGGTCATTTGTCGGGGGCGGGGAGGGGGGGGAAGTGTGACTATCTTCTCTCTCCCCCCCCCCCTCTCCGAAGCAGCATTTCCAGGACCAAGTCAACACCCACGGCGACCCACCGCTTCCGAAGAGGGCTACCGACTCTGTGCCAGGCGCGCGTCCCGCCTTGGCAAGCTCTCTCTCTGCTCTGTAGGAGGAATCCAACCAAGCGGCCTGTAATCTAGTCACAGTAATAAAAAAAATAAGAATTAATTATGCTTAAAGACAAGGGAAATGGGGGGGAGGGTCTTCTCTAGGGGGTTTGCACCTCCCGGTGCGTCTTCTGCAACCCTCCCCGCCGCCGAAACACCACCCCCACCACCACCCGCTCTGTCGTCCGGCTAAGGCTCGGTGCTGTTTTCCCTTTCTTGTTTGGCCGGCCTGGAGGAGCCCTTATGCCGGCGGGGGTGGGAGGGTGGGGTGGGGGGTAGGCGTTTTGAGAGAGAGAGAGAGAGAGAGAGAGAGAGAGAGAGAGAGAGAGAGAGAGAGAGAGAGAGAGAGAGAGAGAGAGAGAGAGAGAGACCCTGAAGTGATACGACCTAATTGAACCGCCAGCTTTTCCAGATGGGACCTCTCCCGATTTTCAAAAGGCTCCGTCTCCCTTTCAAATTCAAATGACGACCATCGGAATTATACTTTTGTAAATGAAGAAACTATAATTATAGGGCAGGATTTTTCTTTATAATAATAATAATAATAATAATAATAATAATAATAATAATAATAATAATAATAATAATAATATCCACGTGGTCTTTGACAGAAAAGCGGGGCGAGCCTCAAAACAACGTCCAACATTATTCTTTTTATTTTTTGAAAAAAAGGTAAAACTAAAAAAGGTAAAAGATTCGGCCAAAATAAAATACCGGTGAAAATGATATCTTCCCTGGAAGTCAATAGCTGTATATATATATATATACAGCTGTATATATACATATATATATATACACACACACACAGCTTAAGAGCGGGAAACTGTTGGTGTTTTAACTGCCGCTTTACAAATTTTAGTTATGGTCTGCTCGACTTGCAAATATTTTTTTTCATTTTTTCATTTTTAACTTATTTTTTCAATTTTTAGATAGGTACCCCGACGTAAGAGTAGTTCGACTTAAGAGC
Source organism: Phrynocephalus guinanensis (assembly GCA_037367245.1). Taxonomy (NCBI): domain Eukaryota; kingdom Metazoa; phylum Chordata; class Lepidosauria; order Squamata; family Agamidae; genus Phrynocephalus; species Phrynocephalus guinanensis. Next base: position 113,260,284 of record CM074738.1, read on the forward strand.
ATGCATTCAGAACGGGTTAAATTCGTAAGTTGAGGTACACGTGTGTGTGTGTGTGTGTGTGTGTGTGTAGATGTATGATATCGTTCCACGTGGCTTGTTGTTATTTTTATTTTCTCTTTCATTCGTTGGCTTCTTTAAAAGATAGAGGATTTTGAGATCTGTGTTTGGGCTTCGGCCTAGCTGGAATTAAGGCACGGGTCTCAACCCGTGCATGGATAACTCGCGTTTTAAAATTTCGCCAATTAAATCCCGTGTGGCTTGTTCTGCGGAGTAAACTCTTGCGTGGGAACAGGTGGGCCACACTCGTAGTTGGATGAAGAGAACCAGGATTTTCGAGTCTCTGTGGAAAGTATTGTCCTGAGCTGTCTTCATAAAGCGGTCGACGACCCCACAAATAGGCGACGCCCTTCTTCTGGGGTGGAAGAAGGATCGGTAATCAGGTCCTTGCACGTGTTGATCCAACTGCCTAGTCATGGCCGCCCTCCTAGGTGTACTGACCGGGATTTACCTTTGAATACAGTCAGGGGTTTGTTTCTCAGTAAAATATGTACGGACATCCTGGCCGCAGGCAGGAATGCGTCTGTGGAGGTTTAAGTGGGTTTCAGTTTGCCCTCCTTTGTACGTTGCTCCGGAACCCGATCTCTCTTTGGACGGAAGCAGGTCCCGCTGGACTGGATGGAGATTCGCAGCAGGGCGCCATCCCGTTCAGCTATCAATCCTGCTTGAATACATACGGAACACCCAGAGGAACCGGCGCCAGCTGCACGGGCCCTCCTCCCTCCAGATCTTTATTCGCCCTCTTGACTCTAGAGAAGAACCAAACTCTGGTATTGCTGAGGATCTTTCCTTCCATAGAAACTCCTCCCTACTCCACCCCACCCCACCCCACCCCCCAAGATCTGACTGGGTTTCCTCTTCCCCGGGCGGTACATGAAACACCCAAGGACTCGCTTTGACATCCGCTCCCCCCCCGTGTTTAGGTAGAATTGACGGCAAAGGGAAGTGAGGGAGAACCAAAGGATGGGGTGTTCTTGGCCTCGACCCTCTCTTTCCATGTTTAATCAGAAGTCCTCCATCACCGCCACCCTACACATTCGGCGGAGCATCCCACAAAGAGTGGATTAGGGTTAGGGGACGGCAGAACAGAGGTGAGCGGCATTTTTTTCTTCCTTTTTTTCTCCCTCCCCTCACGCAGCCAGCAGCCAGGAGTGCGGAGGGGGTGGGAACGCAGGAACAGCGACAAACCCCTAAGATCTCTGGTCCGAATTTAAGTGGCCAGCGGATCTTAGGGGTCGTGTGAAAAGGCTCTTTGTTTTCAATTTTGCCTCCTTTGGCATTCTCCTCTTCAAACTTAGAGGCTTCCACCCATGGACTGGTCCTCAAAGAACTAAGATCAGTGGTGGTGAACGTTGGGCACTCCAGATGTTTTGGACCAGAACTCCTGCAGTTCTGTGTCATTGGCCATACAGGCTTGGGATTCTGAGAGTTGTGGTCCAAAAGATCTAGGGTGCCTGAGGCTCACCAGGCATGTCCAAACTTTGGCCTTCCAGATGTTTTGTCATTGGCCATACAAGCTTGGAATTCTGGGAGTTGTGGTCCAAAACATCAGGAGGGCCAAAGAATGGACATGCCTGACTTATACAATGGCCCAAATCCTGTTGTTTAATATAGTAAATCACAGTAGAGGGGGCTTATTGAATCAATAGGGATTTGGTGAGGCTACTCCTCCATAGGATCCCTAAATTCAAATGGGCCAACTCTAACTGCAGCTTACTAAGTCACAACTAGAGTAGGCCCATTTGAATCACTGGAGCTTATTGAGGAGTTAATTCAATGAGCCAATTTTAATGTGATTTACTATGCTAAGTAACAGGATATTAGCCATTAATGATTACATTGTAAAATCCCATGAGCAATTATTGATGGAGTATTAATTTCCAGTGATCGTTCCTTTTCTCAATTTCTGGACTTTAAAAGGGGCTTTCCTTTTCTTTTCTATTTTCTGTCTCTTAAACATGAGCCAAACATAGCTGGCCATATACAATTATGTAGAAAAGAGCTGCCTGGCATTTTCATGTTTTAATCCTTAGTACCCACAGCTTTCTTATTTCCATCTAACTGTGACTTAGGTCTTAGGGCTGAATTGCTGCATTCATGTTAATGTGACTTCAGGAAACTTATTTTCATGGAAGGATCCCCCCTGGATTCAATTTCCCCACTTTCCTACAGTCCTAATAATGTTTACCTACAGTTCTGCCATTGGAAAGGGTTGGTCTGATTGGAGGTTCTATATGCATTACTACGTTCTCTTCAGCTCAGTTCCTTGGGGTTGTTTGAACTCCCACTACAAAAGATCAAGCTACCCACCATGGACAGGACCCAGATTTATATGTGCAGTTGACCCATTGAGAGCAATGGGACTGCAGCTGCCTATTTCTATCTCATTGATTTCAATGGATCTACTGGCCCTATGACTAAGTCTGTGTCCAGGTTCCTGTGGGTGGACTGGTATGAGTTCTCTCATTCATACCACCAAATATGTTACTTGATGCTGAAGTCACTGAGAACACCCTTCTTAGAATCTTAGAATTGGAGGTGGGCTGTAAGACTATTGAGTCCAATTGGAATCAAAATCAGGACAGATCTAACAGAGAGCTATCAAATTTTCTCCTCAGAAGTAAAAAAAAAAGTGGGTTGAGCCATGTGACCATAAAAACAAATTCAAAAGTAGGCTAGGTGATACTTTTATTGGTCACTACTAAAACAATATATATATATATATATATATATAAGCTAAGCTTTTGATAGCAACTTGCTATCTTTATCAAAGCATTGTACCAAAAATGCAATCTTGATCAAGGATGTAGTCTATCAGGCACCGAGAAGCTTTTTGGTGAGATGGAAAGCACCAGATGATGGGTATCAGGAGGCAGGGCTGGTGTTAAGACTGCTTCAAAGTCCCAGATACGGTTTAACATCCAGCATATCAAACAGAGCAGCAGAGTCCTTTGTTGGTCTCCTGAATGCCTCCAGCGTGGGAGCTCTCGCCATCTTCGCCATCTTCGAAGATAAGTAATTCAAGTCTCATATTACTCTAAGAGTTAAGATGTTTTTTCCTGGTGTTCAGCCTAAATCTGGCTTCTACTCCTACTCTGAACAGTTTAGCCCAGACACAACAAAATGGTGTCCTTTACCCGTGACTTGAGCTGTCCTTCCATCTTGAAAACTAGGGGGCCAAGGAGAAGACTAAACCTTTAGTGCTACTTTCTAGATGGAAATATGTGGCTTTTTTTTTTTACAAAGAAGCATTAAGTCCAAGGAAACCTACATGCAGTCTGAAGTGACAGAGGCCACAAGGAGGTTACCATATCCATGAGAAATAGGTCTGCAGGTCACCAGGAAAGTCATAGGCAGAGTTAATAAGATGGAACCAAAAGGGACATGCCTTTATGTCAGGAAAAGTCATGGCAAAGGATGACACCAGAGAAGAACTAGAGACTGAAACTGCGGGGAATGATAGAGTTCTTTCTCATACTATGCCACTCCACCCATTCTTGTGTGCATATTTGCTGATGTGAACCTTCCATGCATGCACAGAAACAGGATTAGGCCAAAGAAGGCCCCCTATATGTTGTCACATCAGCCCTAACCAACACAATTCCAGCACTTTCCACCTCACCTTTGCAGAAGAGGGCATGATTTGCAAAGAGTTGATCAAGGGAGCAGGAGTGCATCTCAAGCAGTACTTCTCAACTGTGGGTCCTCAGATGTCCTTAAACGCAAACTCCCAGAAGCCTTCACCATTAGCTGTGCTGCCCAGGGTTTCTGGAGTTGTAGTCCAAGAACATCTGGGGACCCAAGCTTGAGAACCACTGATCTAAAGCCTCTGGAGATCTAGATGATGCTGGAAGATGCATGAATTTCACCCTATAGTTCACCACCTCCATAATCACCACAAACCAGCAGAGCTTGAGTGACACAGAATTCATTGTCAAGTATCTGTATTCAGAGGACCAACACAGAAGGAGAATAATAAGAGGAGATACTAATATCTTTTGTAGCACTTCAAAACAATTGCTAACATAGTCATTCAAGGCCACCAGGTTTGGAAACACTTGGGTGGAGCATGGTAAGTTTCATCTTATGCAAATATATATATAAATATACCTGGATCTTCCATGTAGATGCTTATCATTCCTTCCCAGAAGTTCCCAGAATCCTCAGGCTTGTGGAACATTGATCCAATGAGCACCATACTGATAAAAAGTCCCATTTCCCCATTTTCAAACCTCCCTCCAATGAACAGCCATGAAATGGCCTCCAGGGAAAAGTTCCATGTTCAGGGGTGCTATAAACAAATACGAATACTCAGCCCATAATAAATGTGTGACACCCCATCCATACCTGAGGGACTTGACATGCAGTGGATCTGCATATGTAAATCCAGCTTTAAAGTCTGAAGGCAAGTTGATGGCTGAAGTGATACCCTCAGAGAGCACTTTGCTTAATTTACCGTGACTATGATACCCAGGTTCTATCTGTAGTTTTATTGTCTGCTGTGACACAGAAGGCCTGTCCCTAGCAATTAATCCACAATGGTCAGAACAGAGCCACAGAAATCAGTAAGACACTCCTCAGTTGAATGCCATTGAAATCAATTAATCTCTCTCGAGTGACTCAACTTGGACCCAACACAACATGTTTATTGCATCCCCAGACATCCTTGGACCGCATCTTGCAGAAGCCTTCACCCCTAGCTGGGCTGGTAAGGGCTTCTGGGATTTGAAGTCCATGAACCTCTGGGTACACAAGGATGGTCCCCATTCCCAACAGGGGCTATCCATCTCCCTTGGGTGGTGGTGGTGGTAGATTTGAAAGAAGCCACAGACTGGAAATTATTCTTCACACATCGCCTTATTCAAGAATGAATACTCTTCATCACAGCATTTGACTTGTACAATCTTGGTTCAGCCAATGTTTCTTTCATATGACGTTTATGGCCATGGCCAAAAGAAAGTTGAGAATGACTGCGGTTGAGTAGCCGCAGCTGCCAATATTCTGCCCTTCAGAGTTTTTTTTACCGTATCCTTCCTACAAACTCCAACTAGGATAGTCAAGGCTTGTAGGCATTTTTGGAGGCTGCTAACTCCAGTGTTAGAAAGGGGTGGTGGTAATCATGTTCAGAATTTCAGTCTGAACTTTAAAAGACTTGTCTAAGGCTCTTAACCAAATACCTTAATAGGTTTGGGACCTTGGAGAGCTCCTTTAAAGTTCAAACTAAAGCCTGGAGCGGGTATTGCTTCCCACAATATCAGAACCAGCCTTCACAGATATCTGCTGAAGTCCCAACTACCTGAAGGAGCTTTAGATTGCCAACTTCTGGTCTGGGGAGCTCTGGCTGGTTTATTCAACTGCATCCATCTTTTATCTTTCCACTAAATTCATCAAGACCTTTCGGAGGCATTCATTCATAGGGTCATCAGAAATAATTTGACAGTAGGTGTCGATTATCACCACTACCTATCAGTGGACTAGGCTGGGAGAATATGAATGGTCCCGGTACATTTTTATGCTTCATTGTAGATCTCCATCTTCTTGAGGTTCAGACTAATGTTCTACCCAGTGGTTCTCAACCTGTGGGTCCCCAGATGTTCTGGGACTGCAATTTCCAGAAACTCCTTCCAGCACAGAGAGTGGTGGAACCTTCTCGGAGCTGCAGTCCAGGAACATCAGGGGGACCCACAGGTTGAGAACCACCATTCTGCACAGGAAACCTGAGAGAGAGAAGGTTAGGTTTTAGCATAATTTTAGTAAACTAGCGTTTAGGGTCTCAAATTATAAGGAATGTCTACATTTTTAAGAATATTACATTTGGTTTATACTATGGGGCCTCTAAAACTTGATGAAGTTTAGGGCTGCAGCATCCCTGAAACCTGGGAGAAAGACTTCAAAGCAGACAAGTTGATTTCAAGGCAGTCCTTAAACTTAAAACTTTAGCTGATTAGTAGATGTTGCATTGTATGTTCATAATTTTCATAATTGATTATTTGTGGGAGAGCGCAGTTAGGGGATACCTTTTTGTAGCAGTATTTCCTGCAAGCATTTAAACTCACTTGGGTGGGCTGAAATGCCTGTAGGAAATAAGCCAGGCCAAGGCTGAGCTTAAAGTAACATAGTTAGTGAAGTTGATTCAGAAAATCCATTGATAGAAAATGCACTGATTCCTCATCAAGACAGGTGGTCATGTATTAGACCCAATTGGGGATCATAGACCACTCTCTTAAGAGAAAAGTGTTAATATCTTGAAAGGAAGGAATCAAATTTCAATCTTTTTCTTTCTTTCGGTGAAAAAGAAACTGGCCAGTTTCTGTTCAGCTTCTGAACGGATATGTGTGAGAGATGCTCAGAGTTGAAGCTTATAGAAGAATCTCGAGATGTGTCAGTTTTAACTGTTGTTGTAATGTGCCATCAAGTCACCTCTAACTTATGGCCACCTCAAATATCCTGTCCCCAGCGACTTTGCCCAGCTCTTGCAGACTAAAGCCTGTGGTTTCTTTTAGAGAGTTAGTCCATCTTGTATTTGGTCTTCCTCTTTTCCTGCTGCTTCAACTTTTCCAGCATTATTGTCTTTTCCAAAGGATCCCGTCTTCTCCTGATGTGCAGGGCAGCTTCAGGTTCAACATTTTTCTCCTCCAGAGAACATGGGAGGACACATTTTCATTTGTATTTAAGGCACACATCTTTCTCCCTGAATGGCAGGTTGCTTTTGTTGTCTTACTTTGAAAGGGAACAGAACGTTAAGACAGCCTTTCGGGTTTAAGCATCAACAAGAAGTGCTTGTTCTCCAGTTATAAATTGTCTCAAGAAAGGCACTTATCTTTAGAATGCAATTGCAGGGAGTTTGCTTTTGGTTTTTAAAGTGATCAGATAGGCTAATTATATGCCTTCTAACTTGGTGTTCTCTGTGCTGTTAAACTGCACATTGCACTGACCACAGCCAACTCAGGCAATGAGGAGGAGTTCGAATTACAAAATAAGAAACCAAAGTGGCTACCATGTTCTAAGCCTCGTGGCGCAGTGGTTAAATGCCTGTAACTGCAGGTAAAACTGTGCTCACGACCTGGGTTCAATCCCAGATAGCAGGCTCAAGGTTCACTCAGCCTTCCATCCTTCCGAGGTCGGTAAAATGAGTACCCAGCTTGCTGGGGGGGGGGGGCAATGTGTAGCCTGCACACTGTAATTAAAATTGAAAACCGCCCAGAGACGACTTGTAGTGGTATGGGGCAGTATATAAGCAGAACACTTTACTTTTACTAAAGAGTCTTTAATTAGCAGACAGTGGCCAGACTCCTAATGGTAATTTATGTGAAAGTGTACAGGTTGCAGGAGCAACTGGGGGCCAGGCACATGCTGAAGAACACAACCAGCACCTCATTAATTAGTAGCATTTTCCCACTGCAAGCTAAATGGCACCCCCTCCCCAGCCCCACCACTGTCAATTGCCAGAAGGACTTGTGCCAGTAAATAACACTGAAATTTGTAGGTCTTGCAGACTGGGATGGGGCACAGGTGTAGCAATTGATCTTCTACCTTCCTCAAAATCTGACCATGCAGTCAGCATCTGAATAGGGAAGATGGATGCTATAGCCAGAACAGCTTTGCTCTTGTTGAACTTAACTTTAGAGAGTCATAATCTTTCAGGGATAGAGAAGGTCAGGAACAGGAGTGTTATACTATTGGGAGGGGGGGGGGCAATTGTTTGCTGCCCAGGCAAAAATCAAAGAATAATAAAACAAAACAAAAGGCACAAAAGGCACACACACAAAACATGTGGCACCTTAAAGACTAACTTTCATATTTTAATGTAACATTTCGTGGACATGTCCACTTCTTCAGATATATAGCAACAGAATGAGGTGTGCAATTTAATATGTAATGGAATATATGTTTCATACCAGATATTCATTGGCTGTTGCATGTAGGTGTATTTACATGCAAGCCCAATTGTAAATTCCCAGAGACAGAGATGGGATGAGGGTGGGTGGGGAGGGGGGAAGGAAGAGGGGAGCTGGTTTTGAAGGCAGTTTGTTGATATGTAGGTGTTGTTTTATGGCCATGTGATAAAAAAAACAGGTACCAGTTCAGAGCGGCGGGTGGGGGGGGGCTGGAAGGGGGGAGAGTAGCAAAGTTTTTACCTTTTGGTGGGAGATGATTTTCCACCAAAAAAAACCCCAGTGGCAATATAGTGATATTACATTTGATAATGACTCAAGAAACCTTGGCTTATGTTTAATCCACTCTTGTGGGTGTCCATCATGCATAGGAATTTTATCTCTGCTGTTTCTCTTTGATTCTGGTCCAAGACGGTGACCTTCAAATCCTTCAAGGAGTGGCCTAGCCTTGAAAACCCACGTCCTCCTTCCATCCAATGCTTCCCCATTGGCCAGGCACACTAGGTCTGGTTGAACTCGAAGGCCACCCCCACTCCCTGGCCCCAAGTCATCTTGACTCTGAAACAATCCTTATGTTCTAGCAGGAAGATCTGCTCATCTAGCTCCTGACATGAGTAGCCATGGGCCTTTCAAGTTCTCAGTGGTTGCTGAAGTCCTAGACCGGGAATGTTCAAACTGTCGGCCCTCCAGATATTTCAGACCACAACTCCCACCGTCCTTTGCCATTGGAAATTCAGGCTTGGAATTCTGGGAGTTGTGGTTCAAAACATCAGGAGGGCTGAAGTTTGGACGTGCTTGTCCTAGACTTTCTACCTCAAAGGCAGGCCAAAGGCAGCACTTCAGCGGCAAGGAATGCTGGGTCCATTCTGAAAGGCTGCCTTTCTTTCTGCCCGATGCACTGTAGCCCAAGGATTTTAGAAGGTTGACGTGACTGTTAGCTTGCAAGAGGCACTAAATTGCTAAACAAAGACCTTTTCAAGATGGGCGAAGATTTACATTTCAAAATCCTTGTTGCATCCTTATTCTTATTTTCTCCCTCATTTTATAATCTGGTTTCCTTTCAGATCATATACAAGCTCGTTTTTTTCTTCATTACTTTATTTACCGCACTATTTTATGGGATTGCAACAGTACTACTAGCCCGACACATTAGCAGTGGCCAGTTGGATGCCTGTGGAAGATCATCCATAGGAGATGGTCTAAGCAGGTTCTCACCCATGTGCTAATCACATTTTCAGTCTTCTAATCCGAGCTGGGTGTGTGTGGTGGCTCAGCAGGCTAGAGTACTGAAATTGTCGGCTGCAAAGTCAGCAGCTTGGCAGTTCGAATCCCCGCTGTGTTCAGCCATACTGGCCACATGGCCACAGACTTGCACAACACTGGCTCTTTGGCTTAAAAATGGAGATGAGCACCGCCCCTAGAGTCAGACATGACTAGCCCACATGTGGATGGGGAGCTTTACCTTTACCTAATCAGAGCTGGAGATGGGAGATTTACAAACGAACTGATGTAGAGAAGAAAGGTGGGTTTGATGAACGGATAGATCTGAGGACATTTGCATCTGAACCACCCACAGCATCTATCAAGAGAACTGGGTGAAGATCCTCAGCTTAATATTACCTTCAGTTCCTACCTATCCCAAGTAGTTCTCTACATATCTCACTCATGACCTATTTCAGAGGTGGGGGAGAACAAACAGAGAGCAACCCTGCCAACAAGGAGATTTGCTATCATAGGGCGCTTTTACACGGCCCCTAAGATCCGCTGGCAACTTAAATTCGGACCAGAGATCTTGGGGGTTTGCTCCTCTTCCTGTGTTCCCACCCCTCCGCACTCCCTTGCTCCTGTCTGCGGTGAGGGGAGGGAGAAAAAAGGGGAGAAAAGAATGCAGGCTCACCTCTGCTCTGCCATCTGGAGCTGCCCCGGGAACCATTCCAGTCTCTTAAAGGGGTGGGGGGGGCAAAAAAAAACCCAAGTCGAGGAGAGCCCGGCACTCACTGCTTTGCAATCCGCATCAGAAATTTTTTACCTTCGGAGACCAGGTACTTGGAAAATGCACTGGGACGTGCTTAGATGGGCATGGTCATACTTAATTTTTTAAAAGTCCGGAGCTGGTGGGAAAACAATTTTAAGCTCCGCATCTGGGAGCCCTTTGCCTCAGATTTTAGGGGTCGTGTAAAAGCGCCCTTACAAATTTTCAACAGCCTTTAGAGAGATGTTAGTGGAGGTATGTTTGATGCTCATGGTTGTCTCTTTGGGCGTTTCTACACGACCCCTAAGCTGTGCTGCAAATGGCTCCCAGCTCCGGAGCTTAGAAATGTTTTCCCACCAGCTCCGGAGTTTGGAGACAATTAAGTGCAACCCCGCCCACTTTAGCGCGACCCAGCGCACTTTTCTTGTACCTTCTCTTTGGAGGTGAAAAAAATTTGATGTGGATAAGAGTGCCGGGCTCTCCTGGCTTGTCTGTTGTTTTTTTGCCTCCCACCCCTTTAAGAGCTCCTTGAGACGGAACCAGGAAGTAACTGGGGCTCGTGGCAAGTTCGAGCGGCACCGGCAGGTTAGTAAAGGCTTCTTTTGTCCTTTTTTTCCCTCCCTCACGCTGACAGGAGCAGGAAGTGCTGAGGGGTGGGGACGCAGGAACAGAAACGAACCCCCAAGATCTCTGGTCCAAATTTAAGGGACCAGCGGATCTTAGGGGTCGTGTGAAAAGGCCCTTTGTGGCTGCTGTTGTGGTTTCAAAGTGTGGGCAGCCCAGATGTGCTCCTAAGTGTATGCAGAAGGAAACCCTATTGTGTTCCAAGAGATTTACACCAGTGTAAGTGTGCACAGTCAACCCACCCCTCCCTTGATTATTTGATGGTTTCTTTAGCAGGTTTATTTAGAGAAGGCAGCCTTTGAATCTGCTTTTGCTTAAGAGGCATCTGAGCTGGGTAGGAGGAGAGAATCTTGAAACTAGGCATGAACTGTATCTGTCACTAAACTAGAGCTCCCTGGAGTGTTGTTGCTGTTGTTTTGTTTTGTTTTGCACACCCACACCCAATGTTAGTGTTCAGTGGAGTTGTAAAGGGGCCGGGAAAGCAAAATACTGATGAAAGAGCAGAGGCAGGTGTGCTGACCATAAGACAAAATTCCAAAATATACAGTTGATAATATTTTTAGTCAGTCAACCAAAAAGGCATAAAAGCATGTCTGTACTTCCCAGATGGTTTTATCAGGAGAAAAAAATGTTTCAGGAAGCCGGGACAGAGAGAAAGAGGAGGAGGAAAAACTTATCTTAAAGCCTGGGGCTTGTATCTCATCACCAGTCCCAGCTACATTAAGTCGTGAAATCCTTTTGCAGAACGGTGAGTCAACACATGTGCAATTCCTGTTGATTTAGTGGGCCTTCTTTGGTTGGGACGGGTGATCTGCAGGTTAGCTTGAGACCCCCCGTACAGCAGGTGACGAGATGGCACCAGACTTCATCTGCAGGAAACCAAAAGGTTGGATTCCTTCTTCTGAAAACCAGATGCTAGCTATAACCTCAGGACTTGTCCCAGTTGTGTATCTTGCAGGACTGCTGCTGCTGCTGCTGCTGTTGTTGTTGTATAGTTACAGTCGTGACAGACTCTCCATGACCCCATGCCCATGGAGTTTTTCTTGGCAGGAATACTGGAGCGGCTTGCCAGTTCCTACTCCAGGCACCTACAGCACCTGGTCTTCCCTGGTGGTCGCCCATCCAAGTACTAACCAGGGCCAACCCTGCTTAGCTTCTGAAATCAGGCGAGATCAGATATGCTTAGGGTATCTACACAGCTTAGTGATAAACAAAAAGCAACTATGCAGCCTTTAGACCAGTGGTTCTCAACCGGTGGGTCCCCAGATGTTCCTGCACTGCAACTCCCAGAAACCCCTTCCAGCACAGTGGCAGAGGCTTCTGGGAGTTGCAGTCCGGGAACAACTGGGGACCCACAGGTTGAGAACCACTGCTTTAGATGGATAGGTGAATGTCTCCAATTGTACAAAGGGGAAATCAGAAACTCCCATCAATTCAAAGGGATATATTTCCAAGTTGACCCCCATACCAAGGAGAAGTCCTAACTGGACTTTTACCAGATGCCTAAGAGGCTTATGCAACATGGAATTTATGTTGGATGATTCCTTTATTAAATTTATATCCTGCTTTTCTGCCAAAAAGGCACTCAAAGCAGGGCGAGTTGAACTGCAGCTGCCTAAAGGCTTTCGTTGAAGGCCTTTTCCCCCTGGGGATGTGTATGTCCCATGACTTATTCACCTGAAGAATTAGCGAAGCACAATTATTTGCAAAGAGGGAAGTCCAGCTGCATCCAGCAAGTCTGACCCCCTGGGGAAACAGAGATCAAATGGTAGCTTTAAAACACCCGGAGGCTCAGGATCTAGAACACAAAGAGCAGAAGGAGTCCCCCCCTTTGCCAAGTTTCATCTTTGTAAGTTCCCTGGGGCAGAGACTTGCCTTGTTTGTCTGCTTCCACAGTCAAGTTTTGTAGATCCATCACTGACACCATTTATTATTTATTATTATTTTTTTGAATATTTTTACCCCACTTTTCTCCTTGGAAAAGGACCCAAGGTGGCTTAAAATAATGAGGGACAATATGCAGCCCAGAACATTTAAGACATATTCAGGTAAAGAACAGGGAATTAGAAGAGGCATCTTAGAACATTAAAAGGTAACATTAAAGCTTCAAAGAGCATGCAAAAAAATCCATTATGAAGGGTGGAAAAACTAACATGGAAAACACTGGTGTTCTTATGAAATCAGTCAATGTAATCACGCATGGTAGTCCATATTAAACTCACATAGAAGGTAGTCCACCATTCAGGGAAAGCTTGCCTGAAGAGGAAGGTCTTTGATTGTTTCTCGAAAGACAGCAGAGATAGGGCAGTACTCACCTCTGGTGGGAGGGAGTTCCAACGTCTGGGAGGGGAGCAGCAACAGAGAAGGCCCTTTCATACAATTATGTATCATAAGGAGCAAAAACTAAATAAGAATTGAACAACAGAATAACAAGGGATAGAGGTGTCCCAGGCTGGTTTGTGTCTATGGAGAGAAGGGAGACTGTATGCCCTAAGTACATCTGATCTCGCCTGATTTCGGAAGCTAAGCAGGGTCAGGCCTGGTTAGCACTTGGATGGGAGACCACCAGGGAATACCAGGGGCTGTAGGCACCCGGAGTAGGAACTGGCAAACCACTCCAGTATTCCTGCCAAGAAAAACTCCATGGACATGGGGTCACGAAGAGTGAGTCACGAATGTAATGCCACAACACACACACAAGTCAAAAGCAGGCAGCTTCTCATGTAAACGGATCTCTTGATACCTCCGATGTTCACAGAATCTGCACTTGTCAGCTTTACCAGTCTTCTGCAATGAAGATAATTGGCCATTACCCCTGGTAATATTTGGGGGGAGGATTTGACTGTTTTTCTCATCCCCAAATGCTACCTCCTTTAAATCTTTAAAAAAGAATCTAGAGAGCTCCAAGGCTTTCCTGTTTATAGGCTTTCTGCACGATGTAATGGTACTGCCTATCACATAATGTTATGGAGACTAATCCTACACAAACGGATAACCTGCTTATTTTTCTCCTAACTCAGTATTTCCTTTTTTTCCTGTCTACATAACATTTTCTGAAAGTGAAGTTCTCTATATATTTGTTTGTAGGTAGTAGGTAGATAGATAGATAGATAGATAGATAGATAGATAGATAGATAGATAGATAGATAGATAGATAGATAGAATTCTACTTAAAGAGGGGACAGACAGACAGACAGACAGACAGACAGACAGACAGAGATGAGGAACCACTTTTGAGTACAGTTTTCTCTTCCTGGAAAACCCAGGAAAAGTCTCACCATAAGTCAGAATTATTATGATTACGGTAGAAAGATGCTTCTGTGTACTGTACTTATTATGTACCATCATACACTTGCCTTACCTGGTGGTATAGCTAAGGCCACATATAGATAAAGACGGTTCCTGGGCTTGCCTGGATCAAATACAAAAAAATCGGGAGCAGGGACTCTTCAGCCACAAGGAAACTTGCAAAGTGTTCTGCTTATATACCGCCCCATACCATTACAAGTCGTCTCTGGGCGGTTTACAAATTTAATTACAGTGCGGAGGCTACACATTGCCCCCCCCCCAGCAAGCTGGGTACTCATTTTACCGACCTCGGAAGGATGGAAGTCTGAACCAACCATGAGCCTGCTACCTGGTATTGAACCCCAGGTCGTGAGCACAGTTTTACCTGCAGTTACAGGCATTTAACCACTGCGCCAAAGGCCACGTTTTCCGGAGGTAGGAAGGGCGGCGCTGTCCATGGAGGGTTCCCAAGTACCCCTTGATGCGGAAAACGATGCACGTGGGAACGGAGCTTTGTAACAAAGCAAGGAGAGGGGGGGACCTCCCGACGGCGTAGGAAGGGCCTGGGGCTCAATGGGACCTATGGTGCCCGGGATCAGTCCCCTCTCCACAGCCCGATGTTGGCTCCCTCCCTCCCTCCCTCATTCCCTCCCTCCCTGGCAAGCCTCGGTGTCATTTTTTGTCTTCCCTCTGGGTGACATCTGAGTCCCGAGTACTCGCGGGCCCTGATGAGAAAAATGTCTCTCTCCTAATAGATCATAAGGGGAGGGGGAGGGGAGGGCAGCCCACTGCTTTAACCAATAAAGCAATTTAAATCAATTAACGCGGGGGAGGAGACCTGATGTGTAAAAAGGCCTGTCCGCCCGGCTAGAAGCATGGATTAAAATGCCGCCGACTCCGAGGCGGGCGAGAGAACCCCTCTCCGACTCACGTGAAGACTGCGGGTCCCGGGACAGCAGGAGAAAAGCGGGGATGGGGACACAGACCAAGATCCGGGAGGACTCGGGGAGGCGAGGAGAGACCGCGGCAGGAATCGGGGAAATCCGTGGGTGCGGGTCGAAAAAGAGGCATGTTTCAGTCAAAACCCGAAACAGACACCTAAACCACTGAACTATCCAACCGTTCAGCCTCGTTTTCGCCCCTGGGGGGTGTTGAGGGCTGCAGATGTTCTGCTCAGCATTTTTACCCTAAGAAGCAGCGCCGTTGAACCGTGGGACTTACTTCTGAGTAAAGGCACCTAAGCTTCGGTTTGTTTGACACCAGTCCACCACCACCAATTTACCTCTTTCCAATAATCGTGTATTATTAAAAATATTTATAAGCCGCTTTGCTCCCAAAGGATCCAAGGCGGTTTATAGCAATCATCCAGGAGAAGTGTCCATTAAAAACGAGTTTTCAGAGTTGTGGGACGCTATTCCAGTTGGGGGTTTAATGCGAATTAACTACCTCGCTTCTCAAAGATCTTTCACGGTATCGCGCCCAAGGGATGCTACAAGACACTCCCCCATTTTAGTGGGAGCTTAAGCGATATAGCTTGTTTTTTTTGTTTCGTTTTTTTGACAAAACGGTGACTCTCTGGACAACTATTTCAGGTTAAGAACGAGAGCCGGTCTTGGCGACTTCAGCATCCTTTGAAATAAAATCGGAGCACACTAAGACGGATTCTACCCCCACCCCCAAATGGATTTTTTGTTTTTGTTTTTAAAAACAACCGGTTTTAAAATCGAGTTCTACATTCTGTCTTCTGGGTCCTCTCCGATGGCGTCAATTTTTTCCCTGTGAACCCTTGATGTAGCCGTGCCCTGTCCCGGATCCGTCCCAAACCTGTACTCATACTAAATATTAGGGTGGAGGGGCAATGCGATGCAAAGCTGTGATCGAAGTGTTTAGGGCGCAATATGCTACCTGCCGTTTTCACGGGAACAAACCCCATTCAACAAGATGAGGATTGCTTCCGAGGAGATCAACAGAGGATGGGGTCGTAGGGTAGACGTCTCAACGACGGAAAGCCCGGTTTTAGGGAGAGGAAGGCGATTCGGGAGGGTTAAGACCAGTTTCTTATTTCGTCGTGCAGCAAAAGTCTGTCACGGTACCCGAAACCACGGCGACTGCCAGCTAGAGTCGGCCCGAGGGGTTTGCGTGGCGTCTGTTTTAGAGGGAACAGAAATCACAAAATGCACCCCCCCCCAAAAGGCCAAAAGATGGCAACCCTTGCCTGGAATGGGGCTACGCTTCTCAGCAGGTCACCTGCTTGATATAGTGGTTAATTTAAAGCAGAAGCTGATGGGTGAACTCCAGGCCTTCTTGGAAGGGGGGGAGAGAGAGAGAGAGAGAGAGAGAGAGAGAGAGAGAGAGAGAATGAATGTATGCGAAGTTTATATTCACTGAAGATTCGCCCCGTTACTGTTTAAGGGTCCGCCGAGACCTCCCATGTTAGGGAGAGCTTAGGCAGGGTTTTTAGCAAGGAAACGGGGCAATTTTTCTACGACGTTTCTGTGGCGCGTTTACGATGTTATTAAAAACTGCTTTTAAATTGCCATTTTTAAACGTTATGGCGTGCTAATCGATTTTTAATTAGATTTAATTTGGTGTGCTTTTTGTTTGTATCTCTCTCTCCCCCCCCCCCACACACACACACCCCTCCGCCAAGCATCTGTGAGCCGCCTTGAGGTCCTCTCTCTATGGGGAGAAAGGCGGCATTTTTTAAAAAAAATATATGAAATATTCTGATTTCTGCAGGATGGCAGGCGCTGGGCTCGGGGTGGCCGCCGTCAAACAGAAGGAAGAGCTTCTGGGTCTCTTAATCGCGGTGCGGGTTAGGAAGGATTGCTTCAAGGGGTGGTGATTTTACTGGAACGTCCCTTGTCCTCCAGCCACGAAAGCCAGAGGAGCCTTGTTTGTTTGTTTGTTTGTTTGTTTGTTTGTTTGTTTGTTTGTTTGTTGTTTAGTTTGGCTGCTTTATTCTGGACCCTCTTTTCCCAGCTTGGAAAAAATGTCCCATCTGGAAGAGCACAATTTGTAGAACCGTCCACATGATGTTTTCTGATGCTTCCTGAAGTCCACAAAAGAGTCTACTAGGGGGAGCTTCGTTGCTGTTGCCGTTGTTGTTTTTGTTGTCGTTGTTATTGTTATTGTTTCCCATCACTTTCTTCAGTCTCCTCTTTTTTTTTTTCATAGTTGGGTCTCCGAGCGGTTTAATAATCCCGATTACTAGGCCTTTTCATCCTGCAGTGCCGCCGCGAACATGACTTCAGCCTGTCCAGCGTTCAAGTCAGAAGGACGGTGTGTGTGTGTGTTACCTTATACCTCTCGAGTCAGTCGGTACAG
>CM074738.1:113277946-113287946 GCA_037367245.1 Phrynocephalus guinanensis
ACGGGATCCCGATCGTCTCGCTGGTGATCGACGGTTCAGTAGAGCCTGTGCCTGGCGCAGGATCTCCAAACTACGCTGGCTCAAGAACTTCAAGCTAAAACGAGATCCACAACCGTCCGGGTTGGTCGCTGGGCTTCACCGGCGTCAATTGCACGGCCGGGGCAGCTGGAGATCCAGCGTCGGGCGGGCGCCATGCCCATCTCGTCGCGGCGCGGCGGAATGATCTCCTTAGCGGGAGGTCGGCGCGACGCGCCTCTGCAAGATCCTTACTGGGCGATGGAACGGCCGGCCCCAAAAATACTGGGGAACGTCGCCTCGGACGTGTACCACGAGGTGCGCTTGGGGTTTGCGGGGCAAGCTTCAGCCCGGCGCGTAACAACAGCTCGCGAGCCAAATGCATCAAGTGCAGCTACTGCAGCCATGTACTTCTCGCCAACAAGTTCATCTTCCACTCGCACCGCACCCCCGACGCCAAGTACACGCAGCCCGACGCCCGCCAACTTCAACTCCTGGCGCCGCCACCTCAAGCTGACCGACAAGGCCCCCCAGGACGCGCTGGTCTTCGCCTGGGAGGACGTCAAGGCCATGTTCAACGGGGGGCAGCCGCCAAGCGAGCCCTGCCGCCCGCCTCGACGGCCCACCACCACCACCATCACCACGCCGTCGTCGGAAGGGGCCGCATCTCGGCCGGGCCCCCACTGCCACCCGCTGGGCGCCGTCAAGGCGGCGGCGGGCAGCGGTCGGTGGTGGGCGTCGGGGGAGGGCTGCTGAAGCCCCCACCTCTTGGGGAGCGCCCCCGCCACCCCCCCAGCCGCCGGCCCCGCCGCCGCCGCCGCCCCCCGCCGAGCTCACCCCAAGCGCGTCCGCTACGACGAAGACGACGAGCTGCAAGAAAGCGGTGGCGGCGGCGGCGGCGGCTGCAGCTGCAGCTGCAGCGGTGGCGCACGGGGGGCGCGGGCGGGCAAGGCGGCGCCGCGGAAACTACCCGGTGATCCCGGTGCCCAGCAAAGGCGCCGCCTCCTTCGGCGGGGTCTTGCAGAAGTTTCCCGGCTGCGGCGGCCTCTTCCCGCACCCGTACGGCTTCCCGGCCGCCGCCGCCGCCGCCGCTGCCGCCTTCAGCCTCTGTCACAAAAAGGGAGGACGGCGAAGGGTTGTCGGCCGTCGGGGGCCAAGGGGCGGGCCCGGGAGGACCGAAGGCGGCGGCGGCAGCCAGTCCGGGCTTGTCGGGCCTCTTCTGGCCGGGGACGAGGAAGGAGGCGGCGGCGGCGGCGGCAGCCGCGGCTTTCTACCCGCCCGCCTTTCTGCATGTTTTGGCCGCCCGCGCACCCCGGGGGTCTGCCGGGGCTGCCCACCTACCTCCAGCCTCCTCCTCCTCCTCCACCACCCCCGCCGCCGCCCAGCTGCTCGGCTCTAGGCGGGGGGGTGAGAGCCCCAGCTTGCTGCGGCAAGCTTTCTTGGACCTGGGCCGAGCCCAGCAGCGAAGGGGGGCGCGGCGGGGGCTGGGCACCCCCTCCGACGGCGGCCGCCCCCAGGCTGGCAGTGGGGCGGGGGGCGGCGGCGGCGGCGGCCGGCCGTGAGCCCCGCGCCTTCGACGGGCATCAACAGTGGTTGTGAGGGCGGCTGGTTCTCCCGCGGCCGCCGCCGACGGGGGAGGCGCGCCCCGAGGCTCGACGGCGCCCCCGCCGCACCTGCTGGAGGGGCAGCCCCGCGGGAAAAGGGGCCCCCCGCGGGTGGCGGCGGCGGCCCTCGGTCTCTCCCTCGTATCACCACTCCAGTGCCTTCGTCCCGTCGGGGGGAAAGAGGATCGGAAAGCCTGGCTAAACTCCATCATCATCACCACCACCACCACCCATCATCATCACCACCCCAGCCAGGGCGCCCCGTGCCGCCCGCTGCCGCCTCGCCGCCGCCCCTTTTGCTCCTGCCTCCCGAACGAGGGGAGCCGGGGGATCGGAACCCCTTGGCCCCCGGGCACCGCCTCCCTTTCCCCGGGGGGCACCAGCTGCAGCTACGCTAGCGAGGACAGTAGCGAGGAGGAGGAGGAGGAGGAAGAGGAGGGGGAGGAAGAAGAAGAGACCCGAGGTGGACGTCGAAAGCCACAAACCCCCCGAGGAGGAGGAGGAGGAAAGAAGAGGAGGAGGAGGAGGAGGAAGAGGGGCCAGAAGGCGAGGAGAGAGTAGGCAGCGAGAGGGGGAACGTGGTGGTGGACCCATGTCGGGGGGCACGGGCGCTTACCCCTCCAGCGAGGGCTGACGGACAAAGGCCTCCTCCGGGACCGGCCCCAGCGCTGCCCTCGCGGTTCCCAGGCCCGAGGAGGAGGAGGAGAAAACCCGGGGGCCCCAATCCGGACCAGCTGATGCCCCTGCCCCTCCTGCTGGTCTGCCCACCTGCCCCTCCAAAGGGGGGCAGCAGCCAGAACAGCAGCAGCAGAGGGAGCAGCCCGGCGCACCATCCATCAGCCGAGGAGCCGCTGCCGCCGCCCCGCCTCCTACAAAGATGTAAATATCCCTTTAGGCTCCGTCGAGCCAATTTTTATTGAAATAAGCCTCTGAGGTTCCGGGAGCGTCCATCCCGAAGCGGGGAGAAGGAGATGGATTGGCGGGGGCCCTCTCTGCCTGTCCTTGCCCTTTGCCACTTTTCCCCCTTTGTGTGTGTGTGCGGTGTGCCCACACCCAAAGATGATATGGACTACGCTTTCCCTCTCTGCTCAGATACTGTTTGCGGGGAAATGGGGGGGGGGGCTGGGGCGGGGGACGCCTGCTCTTTTGTGTTTGCAGAGGCCCCAGTCCTAAGGGGCCATGTATTGTTATGACCCCCACCCCAAAGTCAGTATCCCTTTTGAAAGCAGGGAAGCAGAGGTGGAGAAAACAAGGTTCCAGATCAGCTCTTGAGGCCCACAGGCTGAACCCTAATACCAAGCGGGCGCTAGAGTTGGTCCATTGAATCTAAGAGGGCTTTCAGAGGGCCTTTTTACACGACCCCTAAGATCCGCTGGCCCCTTAAATTCGGACCAGAGATCTTAGGGGATTTGTCGCTCTTCGTGCATCTCCACCCCTCCATACTTCCTGGCTGCCAGCTGCGTGAGGGGGGGAGGAAAAAAAAAAGGGACAGAAGAATAAAGCCTTACCTCCCGGTGTTGGTGGATGCTGCGGGGCGGGGGGGGGGGGGGGGGAGCCCGGTCACTTCCTGGTTCCTCTTAAAGGGGAGGGAGGCAAAAAACAAAAACAAAAAAGAGGCGAGGAGAGCCCAGCACATCCGCATCAAATATTTTTCACCTCCCAAGAGCAGGTACAAGAAAAGTGCGCTGGGTCGAGCTTAGGTGGGGTCGGGGTCGCACTTAATTGTCTGCAAACTCTGGAGCTGGTGGGGGAAACATTTTAAAGCTCCGGAGCTTGCAGCCATTTGCAGCGGAGCTTAGGGGTTGTGTATAAACGCCCAGAGTCGATCCACTAAGCCCCCTTCTGAGTCAGTGGGTGTCCGACTCCAGTGAGCAACTGTACCCACTAGATCCCACCAGTTGTTTTGTTTTGTCTTGTTGTTTGTTTTTTTCCCCAACCTACGTAAGCCACTGGGAAGACCTCAGAGGTACGTTTTCAAAAAGGGCCAGGGATCTCATGGTAGTTGTGGGTTTTTCAGGCTTTTAGGACCTGGCCCGTCCCAGCAGTGAAGGGGGTGCCTCAGGGCTTGGCACCCCTCCAATGGCAGCTGCCCCCCCCCCAGCCTGAAAACCTCACAACAACCATCAGATTCCGGCCATGAATCTGCTCACACGAGTCCCGCTCAAGTTGCGATAATCCTAAATTTTATGCCATCTCTGCGTGCTGATGACTTGGAGTCAACTCCTAACCCACCCTTGTTTGCAATGTTTTAAAGGTATTGTGGCCATGCAATCTATTCTGATTTATAGGGATTCTAAAGGAGTTTCTAAGTACAGGTACAGGAGTAGCTGATATTTTTATAGACCACCTATGCCTGCTGTTTAACAGGTGGTTTTACCAGTGCTATTCACATACACGCCGAGTTTCCATGACCCAGTGGGTTTTAAACCCAGATTTAATGATTTCCTATCTGCCTCTCTCTCCACTACACCATGCAACATGTCGCACATCCTACCCTGGAATAATTTATTTATTTTATTTTGAGCATTTTACCCCACCATTTTCCTTGGAAAAGGCCCCAAGGCAGCTTACAGTAAGGAGAGACTATACAATCCATTACAATTAGGACACAATCAGTTTGAGAAACATTGAATTGAGGGGTACCTTACGGCATTAGAAGGCAACATTAAAACTAACAATTGAATAACATAGTGTCAATGCAATCGCACAAGCAGAGATATCAACACAAAGTTATAAGTGGTTATAAACACAAAGTCTGCGTAGCCATGTATGGTAGATTCATAAAAAGACACCGTAGGTAGTCCATCATTCAGGGAAAGTTTGCCTGAAGAGAAAGGTCTTTGCCTGTTTCTGGAAAGACTGCAGAGATGGGACACCAGTGGGAAGGAGTTCCAGAGTCTGGGTGCAGCAGCCAAGAAGGTCCTTTCCTGTGTTCCCACAAGGCGTACCTGTGAGGGAGGTGGGATGGAGAGAAGGGCCTCTCCTGATGATCTTAACACCCAAGTTGGTTCGTACTGTGAGATTCGATCTTTGAGGTAGCTAGGACCCAGGCCGTTTTGTGTTTTTGCAGGTTAGAGTCAGCACTTTGAATTGTGCCTGATAGGTGATTGGCAGCCAGTGGAGCTGCTTTAATAGGGGTGTAATGTGGTCTCTGGACCCCCGCCCCAGTCAGCAATAGGGCTGCTGCATTTTGGACCCATTGAAGTTTCCTGAGACTTTTCATCGGTAGCCCCACATACAGCGCATTACAGTAGTCCAGTCGGAGGAGGAGGATAGTGGCAGTGATGACAGGGTTAACGAGAGGCAGAATTGTTTGCCGCAATTCACCTTTGAGGATGATGTCACGAGGCCCTGTCAGTGTGACATATCTTAAGGTTCACCACATCTTAACCAGGGATTGAAATGCCAGCTCTGATTGACACCAGTGGGGTATTTAAAGAGCTGGATGGGATTGAAACAGAGCTGAGTGGGCCCCACCTCTTTTCCACGATCCAATTAATTTGAAATAAATTGGGCCCATCTTCCTAAGTTTCACACGCCTCAAGTCCCCTTTATGGCACCGAACTCTCTACTGAAGGAGTGGAACCTCTCACTAGGAAGTTGTCACATCTGGGACAGTTGTGGCATTGGACTGGAATCCAGTCCTTGGCCATCACACTGCCCGTGGTGTCTACATCAGCTTACTACCGTGTTTCCCTGAAAATAAGACAGTGTCTTATATAAATTTTTGCTCCCAAAGATGCACTAGGTCTTATTTTCAGGGGATGTCTTATTTTTCCATGAAGAAGAATACGGAACACATTTATTGTTATCTTATTATCGGGGAGGCCTTATTTTTTGGGGGGGATGCCTTATTTTTCAACAAGAGGCAAAACTGTAAGTAGGTCTTATTTTCAGGGATGTCTTATTTTCAGGAAAACAGGGTAGTTGCCCCCAAGTAGAGAGGAAGAGTAAGCAGAATTCGCAAGGCTCACAAACCGGGTAACCTGGTTTGAAACCATTCCCTAGCATAATTCGAAGTAAAAGCAAACTGTTCTGCTGATATACCGCCCCATAGCACTTCCAGCACCCTCTGAGTGGTTTACAATTTAATTATGCAGGCTACACATTGCCCCCCTCCCCAGCAAGGTGGGTACTCATTTTACCAACCTTGGAAGGATGGAAGGCTGAGGGCCTTTTTACACGACCCCTAAGATCCGCTGGCCCCTTAAATTCGGACCAGAGATCTTAGGGGGTTGTCGCTCTTCGTGCATCTCCACCCCTCCGTACTTCCTGGCTGCCGGCTGCGTGAAGGGGAGGGAGGGAAAAAAAGGGACAGAAGAATACGCCTTACCTCCCGGTTGGTGGATGCCCGGGGGAGCCCGGTCACTTCTGGTTCCTCTTAAAGGGGCAGGAGGCAAAAAACAAAAACAAAAAGAAGCGAGGAGAGCCCAGCACATCCGCATCAAATATTTTTCACCTCCCAAGAGCAGGTACAAGAAAAGGTCGCACTTAGGTGGGCGGGGTCGCACTTAATTGTCTGCAAACTCCGGAGCTGGTGGGGAAACATTTTTAAGCTCCGGAGCTTGCAGCCATTTGCAGCGGAGCTTAGGGGTCGTGTATAAACGCCTGAGTCAACCATGAGCCAGCTACCTGGGTTTGAACCCCAGGTTGTGAGCACAGTTTTAGTTGCAGTGCAGGCATTTAACCACTGCGCCATGGGGCTCAGTAAGTACTGAAGTTCCTTCCATTTTTTCTTCTCCCATTGCTGTACTTCTGTTTGTTCAATAGTGATCATTTACCCACCCACATCTGTCAGTGAGTTCCATTGGTCTCAATAGGACTTTATTTTGAAGGGGCATTCATAAGCATCCGCCTTATAAACCAGTGGTTCCAGCCTTGGGTCCCCAGGTGTTCTTAGACTACAGCTCCCAGAAGCTTTCACCACTCACTGTCTTGGCCAGGATTTGTGGGAGTTGCAGTACAAGAACACCCGGGGACCCAAGACAGAGAAGCAGTGCCACAGGTTTAGCCACAGGCAAATTAGTTATGTGCACTAACCAAAGCTGAGCCATTGACTCTCCCTTGCCACGTCTTGTACTGTTATTCAACACTGCGGAACCTGTGGTATGTCGGAGCTTCTGGATTCTGGGGGACTTCTACTCCCAGAAGCCCAAACAAGCATGGTCAACAGCCAACATTATAATGCCATTGTCCAAAACGATAGTAAAGCCGCACCAGGAATATTGTGTACAATTCTGGCCACCACATCTCAAGAAAGACATAGTGGAACTGGAAAAGGTGCAAAAGAGAGCGACTAAAATGATTACTGGGCTGAGGGACCTCCCTTATGAGGAAACGCTACAGCATTTGGGGCTCTTTAGTCTGGAAAAAAGGCGCCTGAGGGGAGATATGATTGAGACGTACAAAAATAATGCAGGGCACGAGTAAAGTGGATAGAGAGATGCTATTTTCCCTCTCACAAAATACCAGAACTAGGGACATCCACTCAAACTGAGGGCTAGAAGAGTGACAAAAGACAAAAGAAAATATTTTTTTTACCCAGCGTGTTGTTAGTCTGTGGAACTCCCTGCCACAGGATGTGGTGATGGCATCTGGCCTGGATGCCTTTAAAAGAGGATTGGACAGCTTCCTGGAGGAAAAGTCCATCACAGGTTACAAACCATGATGGAGATGTGTCATCTCCAGGCTTAAAACCGGGGTACTTCAAGGGCCAGATGCAGGGGAGTGCTATCAGGAGACAGATATCTAGTCTCGTGCGCTCCCAGACACATTTGGTGGGGCCACTGTGAGATACAGGAAGCTGGACTAGATGGGCCTTTGGCCTGATCCAGCAGGGCTCTTCTTATGTTCTTATGTTAGCAGTGGATTATGGGAATTGCAGTCCAAAGCCTCTGAAAGCCCCTTTGCTCCAATGGTTGCTGGTTTCTTTTCAGAATAAGGGCAGCTCTCAACGGATCAAGTCTGTTTGGAAACAGCTTTTTCTACCTTTAATAGGACTGCCCCACAATCTGCCTGTGTGAACTACTTTCCTTTTTTTAGCCTCAAACCAGTGAGATGCCGTTTTGAGAGACGGGAGTCTACCTGCTGGATCTTGTCATTTCTTATATTTCCAGGACTATGATGTGAATCAAATATGCCTTACCTGCCACCACTGAAATGACAAACGGGGTTTCTAGGTTGTAGCATTTCAAAGCAGTGGGTCGTGTGACTGAATGCGCCATCATACCCAGAACGGATCTAAAATGATCCTCTCTTCTTGCAGAAAACTAGCATGTCAGGGAGGAAGCGGGATGAAAAATCTTGGTGCCCGACATGCTTGTAGTTGATGGTGTTGTTGTAATTCTTACCATTAGGAGTAATAAGACCAGAAGGTCAGGATCAGTTAATGTGCCCTCACTGTTTCCACATCTTCTGCACTAGTATTAGGCTAGTTAGTAACTTGTGTGCCCGTCAACTTCCTACTGTTCGATGTGAAGCACTCATTTCTTCTCCTTTCCCCCTTACATGGTGAATCTGATGGGATAGGAAGGAGGAGCTATCGGTAATACAATAATTATTGTTATTATGTGCCACCAGGTCACTTCCAAGTTCTGGTTACTCTAGAGATTTATAACCACTGAAAGCTTATATGATTGACAGCCCTGTGGAGGTCGTGCAAATTAAAGGCTGTGGTTTCTTTCCTGAGTGAATCCATCTCATATTCCCTCTTCCCTTTTTTCCTCCTATTTTTCCCTTCCCCCTAGCATTATTTTTCTTTCCCGGTGAATTCCCAGAATCCCCTCACCTAGCCTGAGAGGGTTGTAGTAACTGCTGGGTCTGGATCCATGTATAGCAGGAGACTGGCGTCATCGTGATTTCACTTAAGACCTCTTAATTTCAAAGGGCCCACTCTATGGCAAAGTCCAACTTTTTTCTTCTCTCTGTAGCCGTAGTGACCCCAAACCTGGTACCCTGCAGATCTGTGTCCTGGGCTGCAACTGCGTAGACCATGATGGCTGAGAATGCTAGACATTGTAGTCCAAAGGATCTACACGCTAGGGAAGGCAAGGCCAAGTGGATATTTCTTGCAGGTGGTCTCCCGTGGCCTTTTCCCCTGCCACCCCACCTCTGCATCATCATCCACCATAAAAATAATGTGTTGTCAAGTCAATTGTCATTTATGGTGACCCTAATGGAGGTTTCCCAATTACAGTATACTCTGAAGTGGTTTCCCACTCCTTTTCTCCTGGGGGAGCCCTGGGACTCTGCAGATTGCCCAAGGCCACCCAGGCTGGCTCTTCCTCTGCGTGGCAGGGTTGGGGGCCAGCGGTTTTTCCCCTTGGCAGATTGAGTTCCTGTCCTTGAGTTAGCCAGGAGTTCCTCTGACCCAAATTTAGGAGACCAGATTCCCAACACTCCTCCTCTCTGACCACTGGCCCTGCTGGCAGGGGCTGATGGGAAATGGTGTTAGTCAGTACCTGGGGATCTGACTGAAAGGGACTGCGGGAACAGATCCGTTATCTTGGTTTCAATGGTTAAAACTGCATGCATTTGTGTCATCAGTCCCTTGTGGAATCAAGTCTTAGAGAAAGCAGAGGTGGAAGTGAGTGGAGGTCTAATTCATTTGACTACCTTCGTACTTGCTATTTTTCTTAAGTTATTTATAATGCATCCATTTATTTCTTAAGCTTCTAAGCCACCCTGCCTGGAAAGGTTGACACATGCGCATATGGGGTCTGGCGTTTTGGGACAGCTCCAGAGCCCCTAAACACTTTAAACCTTCAAGGAGGCTGTCGCTTGACACAAAATGAGGATGACACCCAAGGAAACAAGGGACACGATCCCGACGCAGCTCCGTTTTTCCATCGCAATCCCACGGATAGGGAAAGGGTCTCTCTTTGATTCCAGCTGGGCTTTTCAGGGACTGGTTGGTGCCCACGGCCCAGAATCAGGATCCGCCCTGCACCCCTCAGGTGTAGGATCCCCAGGGCAGGGGAGGCGTCCATACTGGGCAGGACGTTTCAATTCTAGACAGTGCAATCCTAATCCAAAGACGTGCCAACAGTTGGGGATTAGCAACAGGTACAAGCTTCTTCTGTCTGTAAAGACAGTCACCTCCCCCCCCCACCCCACCATCTGGGTTAGGCAGTGCTGCAGAGAGATTCTAATAATCCCAGTACAGTCACTCATGTAGAGAGGTTGGGGGGGGAATGATTAAGGTAGTGGTTCTCAACTTGTGGGTTTCCAGATGTTCCTGGATTGCAACTCCCAGAAGTCTTCATCACTAGCTGAGCTGGCCAGGATTTCTGGGAGTTGCAGTCCAGGAACATCTGGGGACCCACAGGTTGAGAGCCACTGAAATAGAACTTGTTTGCACATGGGTTGGTCAACTCCAGCCT